>JABFQM010000333.1:0-39398 GCA_022816865.1 Zelostemma sp. ZL-2020 | reverse complement strand
AATTTTTTCACTCGCGTATTTTTTTTCATGAAGAAGAAGATATTGTTGAATAAATTATACTCACATATTAAATGTAATTAATTATGTTGCATTATAAATATTTTTTTCAATTCGCCCTTGCATTAAAATATCGATCCACCTTAACGTCACGGGGAAAAGCATTTCCCTCGATCAATATTTTTCGTGGGATCGTAAATTTCCCCCGAGACGTACGTTATTTAATAAATAAAGACTGAAAACGAGGAATGACGTTATTTTTCAAAAAGAAGCTGTGAATTTCAATCGTCACATGACGCGCAGTGCAATATACATCGAACTAAATGGAACGCGATGCGACTCGCAGGACCGCGAAAGAATTTATTCACACGACGAATAGTCGGCCGTAAATTTGCCCGGAGAATCGATAATAAATTTAAAAATTCAAAGTCACCGAGAACCGCGGCTTTCCGAGATAATTTTTGTCGAAAAAATTGTTGCAATTGAAATTTATCTGTTCGCAAATGAGGCTCTTCGCGAGAAAAGTGGCGGAAAGTTTTGAAAAATGTTTCGGGTCAATTTCACGAGTGAAACTTTCCTCGTGAAATACGCGAGTTTTTGTTTTACGGTGCAGTGTTGGAATGAAACATGCGCGAAGTTGAAAATGGGACAGTTTCAAGGATTAAAAAGGCATGCGATTTTTTTTGTTCGCGCGGAATGTGGAAGCGGTTGATAAGGGGATTCCCATTTTTTTCGTTCCTGAACATTCGTTGGATATTTACCGACTACTGATACGTAACCTACTCTTTCAAGAGTAGGCAAGATCCTGATTTGATAACGAAGGAATTATTCGGCGATAACGCGAAGTCCCGAGGATAAGAAGCCAAGACTGCAATTTTTAATCGAAACTTTCAAAAGAGGGAACGTAATATTCGGAAATTGTTTCTCCCTTGAAAAATGCTCGTTGGATTAACGCTCGGATTAATTAATCATCTCAACTCCGACGTCATTGACGGGTCGATTTAATTTGTTTAATAATTCACCGCGTTTTCATTCCCTGGAAACAACGGTTGTACGAGATTTATGAAATTTCAATCGTATTTCCGCTCGAAACGTCGCATTAATCTTTCCATCAAAAGACACATCCCTCGTTAAATCGTCGACATAAATGAAAAATTTGCCGATTTTTCAACCATTTTTTCCTCCATTTTTCGAACGAATAATTTCATTCGCCAAAGAAATCCCGAATAATAAGGATCGAAGCTTCGCCGAGGAAAATAAAATTCGATGATAATCTGTACCAAAAAAAGCAACGGACGCAGAAATATCCGGGGAGATTGAGCGCAAAGTTGTTTTTCACACTCTCGATCTCGATGGAAGAGGACCGGTGGAACGAGGTCTTGTGACAAATCTCCGGGCAAACTTCCCTGCCCTCTCGGAAAGCCTCCCCAGACGACGCTGCTCGGAGATACTATCGATACGTGACGAATTCAAAAATCCTCCCTCGCTAAATGCCCTCGGCTCTCTTTCCCCCGAGAAGAATTTGGGCCACGATTAAAAGTAACGAGCATTTCTGTAATTAAATATTATAACCGGATTCGGAGGGGAAGAGAGAGCCATAAACGAGGGCGCTGGAAAGTTCCCGTCACCGAATTTCGAGCGAATTCGTCAAAATTTATGGACTGTCTTGACAGGATCGATAACAGTTGGCGGCATTTTTTTTCTCCACTCGTGCGTCCCCGGACACGAAAAGGCCGAGGGAGGAAGGAACAAAAAATCTTCCCTGTCCCTGAACCACATTTCTAAAGGGCGCCAAAAGTCATTCGATTCTTCTTCCTTCTTTCCTTCTGAGAAAGCAGTTTCTTATCATTGATTCCCTTGGCAATGCGGTATTGACGACTCGCAAAATATGTCGAGCAAACAAATATGAAGAGTCGAAAACGTTCATCTCGTCGAGCGGTGATAAGATCGGCAGCTCTGGCAAAGGGATCTCGATGTAAGAGGCAAGTATTTCCGAGTTTCCGAATTACCCGGAAATGCCGAGTTCGCACCTTTCGCTCCAGCAGCGATTTGTATCGCTCAGCAAGAGAAACGCGGTTTCATCGCTTTTGTGCGTGGCAGGACGTTACAATAAATCGGGACGTGATTCGATTGGTTATTGGATTACACCCCGGGAAGTCCAAAAATTCGCAGGGAAAAAAAGTTTCCTTGATTTTTAGCAAGTATTTTAGGCTGGCTGATTTTAATCGGGCGACGCGATGCCCAGTTAAAGCCGATGCGGCAGTGCTTAAAGCAGATGACACGTTTTTAAGTAGTCCAATGTACCGGAAAAGTGCGGGAAATCTACGGGACTTATTTTATCGCGTTTAGTTTGGAAACGATTCCGGGAAAATCGACGGCGGCTTTCAAACGTTTTCGTTCATTTTTCGACGTTAATTAAACTTTTAAAGCTTTTTTTATCACGATAATTGAAACAAATTGATAAAAAAAGGTTGTTGAAAATGCTCGTTTAATTTTACGAACGATTTGGTTCGCAATAAATTATTTCCGGGCATTTTTGTAACCGAAAGAATTGATTCGAAGTCGAAGTAATAGATTCTTTTTATTTTTCGTCGATATTGGTCGTTTTGAGAATTTACTTGATTTTACTGCACTTTTCAAAGACGCAGAAAAGCAACGGTGCAGAAGAATTTCGAACTCCATCAAAACTTTATCATCCCTACGCATCACTTTTTGTTTATTTCAAACAATGTCGAATTCCAATCTCTTTCTCTTCGATTAAAAACTTTGCGTTATGCAGAATTAAAAATTTAATCGGAAAAGCAGAAATTGTCGTTAAAAAATGACCAAAGTATTGGAATCCGGGTCATCTTTTTCCGGCTGTAACGTGCCTTTTTTAAAGCACAACTTCAGGCGCTTAAATCGAAGACGCAGTCGAAAATTGCACAATTGGTCTTGCTGTCAAATCGTCGTTATATCGGGTTACGCGTCCCTCAAATTAGATTATTCCATCAAATCGATATTTCTTCTCTGTAATAGCGCTTGAAGAGATAACTGTCACTTGTCGCAAGCGTGAAACGTCGCAGGCGCACGACCTCGACGCTTATTCCCCTGATCCTTTTTCGGGCATTATGCCATACATGTGGTCACTCCGCATCGGAATGGAATTTCGAAATTCTGCGGCCGAGCATTTTGGCACGCCATTCAAATGCTAAATGTCGCTCTTCCAGCTCGGGCAATCGCGAGAAACATTGTTTCGCGCGGAACGATAATACGTCTCGGGAAAAAATGGTAGCGCTTTTATTTTTCCCCGTGTTTATTGTCTACCAGACCCACAAAACCACCGCACCGCTCGAGAATTCCTTTTCAGCACGCGCCGAACGCTGGCCAAGTTTCACCCCAGTTTGCCCTGCAAATAAAGCGCGGACCTCTTGCTTTTGTTGCAGATATAATAGCGAGATGCAGCTTCATTATCCAAACTCCTCTTTTTCCTGAGCTGACGATCAGCACATTCCGCGGCCCCGTCAATATTGTCCCGCGGGGACTTCGTATCTGAAACCGCATTTGCGTAATCGGAGACCAAAGGTCGTCGCGAAGATTACTTCGAAAACGAATTTCTTTTTTCCGTAAATTTTTACTGCGAGCGGTTCGCTGGAATGTTTTTTTTTGAAAGGAAAGAAATCGGGGAATCGGAGAGTCGTACGAAAACGTTTCCGTTCGGGATGTTTGAAAAAACATGATGAATCGAAAGCAATCGGAACTAGACCACGAGAAGACCCGCAACAACTGTGAACTTGACTGTCCCACCCTTCCGTACTTTTGCACTTGCGATTCTATCATCGTGTGTACCCGAGACTCAGACCTGCACGGGAAACTGATAAGAATGACGAGATAAAGTGAGCCGTTTGTAAATCACGACGCGGCTTGTGTATTTTAATTGCGAAGCATGCACGATATTTGACTATTCCGCTTACTCGCGAGCTAGAACCGGTTAATTGTTCTGTGTACGTTTTCAATTTCCATAATCGAGTAATCTTTGTTTTCATTACTCGTTTTAAAATCATTCACGCATGAGTACTCTCGACGTTTGTTGGAATGGAATTTTACTTCGGAAAGAGTGGAAATATCACCGATTAAACTCGAATAGAGAGAACATTTCACTCCAAGAAATTTAGAGAGTACCCGAATTTGATTAAAAAATGTGTTCCGGAATCGCGTTTGTTTGTAATCCTTTGCAAAGTACTTACAAGTTGTCTGAAAATAATTTTCAGTCGATAAAATATAGCAAAAAGATGCCACTGTTACGAGAAAATTGCTCTTTTTTCCACTCTTTCCGATTGGATTTTCGAGCGATCTTTTTCTCTCGATTTTTTCCGCCAGCCGAGGAAAATATTATCCAGTTACACATTATCTTTACATAACTTTAATATCCATGTAAAATTACAATTTCCGACGAAATTATTGGAGTTGGAAAAATAATCTTTCAGTTTAATTAATTTTTCAAGCTCTTTTTGAATATCGATCGATTTGAATTTCGGTCGCGATATTCAACAAACCCAGCTAAAATTATGAAATGTGCTCCTTCTTTATTAAAAATTAGTGGAGCAATAATTACCCAAGAATAATGAAAGAAATGCGTCCAGTCTCGCGATCTAATTAATACCTATTATTGATTAGATAACACAAACTTAATTCAAAAGTACAATGATTCAGTTGAAAATATGATGTAAAGGTCAAAGGAGGGTCTGCAAATGAAATTTGTAAAGTCTGAAAACGCGCATTATTAAAGAATAATACGATTCGATAAATATCAACAAAACGTAAATGTTCAATTAATGCTTCATAGGAGCTGTGCAGAGCTTCCGAAGCACGAGGCTGTGCGCAAGCACAGGTACGAGATCCAGGGTATAAAGATGAGTAGCACAAACTCGCGTTGCGCACTTTGTCGTGGATCAGCACCGGTCACTGAAGTTACGCGCGATTTCAAGTGTTGCATACTCTCGACTCGAATCCTTCGGATCCTGTGTTACCAATCACGCACACGGCAAACCTTTTCGACAACGTGACTGTTTCAAGCGAGGTCGGTGTTTGCCACTTTTTACCATACTTTTTTCGCAAGTGCTCGAGTTCAGAGTGACATTTCGGTAAAGAATTCTTTCAGGATTTACGCTTGTTGCGCCAATTGTTTTCACTACGACTCGAAGTTTTATTTACTTGTTACACAGTATTGATTTACGTTCGTGGATATAAATTATTTTCGTTATTGGTGGTTTCCAGAGCGACTGTTTAATTTCAAAAACAACATTCGCGGGTAGAAATGCAATTGAATATTCAATGATTGAATCGATGTGATAAAGCCACAATTGAAGTACTTTTTTCGTACTCGTATATTTTTACGTGAAAAGCAAAGCAAGTTAATGCGTTCTGTTTTGAATGGGGAATCGTAATTAATACATTCCATTTCCCATTAAATTAAAAACACACTACACCAAAGCCAAGTGCATTATTAGCATACGCTCATCTGAATTTCAGTTAATTTGCGTAATCAGTAATAAAGCGTTATTAAATTCAATCAGCCCCATCCATTTTACCGCGTGTTTTATGCTTTGCCTTTTTAATGTTCCGATTAATCATTTTTGCAAATAAGAAAATGCATTTCGAGTATAAATTGTTACAGCCATCGTTATTAAAATCTTACTGCGCAACAAAAAGTCGAGGAATACGTAACTTTGCGTATTCCCGGGGAAGCAATATATCAGTTGGAGCGTACGTGTTAAACAATATACCACGTACACTTACGTGCGAAATCTTGTACTCGAAAGAAATGTGTCTCTCGATACAACGCCGGGACAAAGCTTCGTCAGAAATGTTCTTCGGCGATCGTTTCCGCGATTGAAACCGTTTTATCCCGAGATTTGTATCTTTCTTTTGCATTAGGTCGCGCTAACTTAGCGTTAAAAGTCATACGCTTTCCTAACGAGCAACTTGCTTAATACTGTTAAATCAGCTTTGTAGTTTAACAGTGCATGAATAAATATTATTTCCGAAGTTTCGAAGCAAATTAATTATTCTACGATAAAGGTACACTGAAACGCTCGAGACTCTCGTTGCCAAAGTTACGAACTGGACTAGAAAATTATAGGTCAGAATATTTCATATGTCTCTGGGAATAGAAAAATGTCCAAATCACGGGTCGTCTATAAATTGACTGATTTTTATTGACTATTTGAATTCGAAATTAAGTGCTGAAAAATTGAAAGCACTTTTTTGGCGAGTGCGCTGTTTGTAAAGGAATCAAGCATTGCTGTAAAAATCGATTCAACGATAGGCAGAGAAATATTTACCAATTGTTTATACATAAAAGTATTCGAATTCGACGAACCGAGCAGCGTTCATGCGTGCATTTTCACATTTCAGTAACCGAATTCAATTTCTTTTTTGTTCGTTCGCGACTCGGTCTCTGGATCATTCGGAAATTTGATTCCGAATTCCCGAGTTTCTCCATTTTTGAAATTAAATTTATTAGCTTTTCATATTGACAAAGCAGATTAAAATCAGTTCCCAAGTCATAATACATTCATGAACAGAAAGTTTGCTTTAATCTAAATGCAACGCGGCAAAGTCGCGTTTCTTCAAATAAAACATGCTTCTGTCAATCAAACTTTTGATTGCCTTACGCGCTGGAAAATGCAACGACAAGTGCGTACTCAAAGTTATAAAAATTGCGTCATTTTGCGAGATTCTTTAATGAAACGGCGAAAAAAGAATACGGGGAAATAATTGAAGCCGAGCAGACGGAGCGTCAAATGCAGCTCCGCGAAAGAGAAACTAATAACGCGAAAAGAGAGCGTCATTAGAGGGAGATATTTGTATGTTTTTTTTTCCATTTGGAAATCGAGGTCGTCTTTGTTGAAAAGCACAGAAGTTGCATGCAATTGTTAAACGAGAAGCGTTTGTCTTTATCTTCTCTCGGCCAAGAAAGTGAGCGAAACTTGTCTTTGTAAACTATTGTTCGATATCGAAGCAATCCCGCGGCGAGGATGTTTCACTTCACTTACACGAGCATATTCTTGTCAAGTAGAGCTATTTATATTTTTTACCTCGTTGGCTTTGACGACTTTGCACAAAGAAGTGACACCATATCGGAGTCGTCGATGATTTATGGGGCCGTTTCGTTTCGGGTGATGATAATTAATGAAATATCATTGTGGTTAATGAAAAAGGCGAAAACGAGCAGAGGCGCTTTTCATTCGATGACGTTGTAAAAACAACTTTGGCACCGTAGACGAGATAGACGAGAAAATGATGATGATAAATTGCACTGTACTTTGTTTCTTTTTATTCATATCCTTTTATGAAATTACCATTTGTAGTTGGAAAGCATCCAGGGTCCATTCTTCTTTCTCCGCCCTGATGAACTTTGTCGTGATACCTTGTAACTCTGCCGAGAAAAATTTGTCGCAATTACAATTGGGGAAACTGGCATAAATGTTTTTAAATTTTGTAAACTTTCAATACACGACTTTCAACTTTATTTATGCAATTTTACCGTAGGTAAATTTCAAAACGATAATTACATTAACGTGACAAATTTATGAATTTTTCAAATACGTGTGATTAACTTCGAACACTTTTGAATTTAAATTAAATTGGATACCGAAACTTTTGATAACATCGTTAATTAGAAGAACATCTATTTTTCTTTCTAAGCAATTTCCAATACTTTTGAATCAAAAGTAAAACGAACATTTTTGGTGCCAAGTGGCAAGCGATGTTTGGTTTTACAAGAGCTTACAGCGATAAAGTTGCTCCGTTGCAGTTGAATAAATTTTCAACTTCGACCAAACTGGCCAAGTTTGAATAAATCGAGGAAAAAATGTAGCCAAAGGGAAAAAAATGAAGGGCCGAGTATGTATTTTAACTTGGTTTTTATCATTACCATACTTTTGCTCGCTCGCTTTTGTTGCAAACAAAGATTCCCTTTGAAAGAGCTGGAATATAAATAAATAAGCCTGGATAACAAGGAAATCGATAAACCCGAGTAGTATCTTACGGACACATTGTATCGATATCATTTCGCGTCGATGTATTCGAATCCCGACGAGAGGCGAAACGTTCTTTTTCATGCTAAAACTTGCCAGCGCAAAATCAGACTTGCGCGAGCGTAAAGTTTTTTTTTGCTACGTAAATAGATGCTTTTTCATGTCCCAATAATGCTGCTGGAATTATAAGGACGATATCGAATTCCTGACGATTATGCGGAAGCAGCGCCATTTATTTTTTGCTGGCTTCGATACAACTTTTGCGGCTTTCGAATTTATCAAGATTTGCTTTATTATTTATATTTCCGTTACAAACATTTCGGAAATTTGTTTTGTTCATTGTACAATAAATTGCTTGATGGAACATATGCTTAGTTACACGAACCATAAATTTTTATTAATAATTTGATTAATGCAAATTACATTGATAGAAACTTGGCAGGTGAAGATTTAATTGAATCATACGTTGGAAATTGCATGATCATTTCAATCATTCATTAGTATATTCGAACGCAGAATATACAGCAGAATAATGGAGTAGTAAATTGAGCTAATTTTATGTAAAGGATAATTCCGTTATTCCATAAATGGTGGAGCAAGAAAATTTTTCACGAGCTTTATGGAGAATTCGTTGATTATCAACTTTTTGCTGAATGCGAAAATGAACGAAGCGAAATATTTTGTCTAAGTTGCGCGAGGGTGGACAATTGGGATTGATTTTCAACTTTCTCTTGAAATTAAGCTACTGTTTTGAATGGCGAAAGATTAATTGCACTTTTAACAAGTAAGTAACTCGATTACTTGCTCGCTTTCAAACATTTCCCGCCAGCGAGTAGACTGCAAATATTTATGTAAATATGAAAAAGCGCCCGTAAATATTAGCGATTAATCCTTAAAAAAAAGTAAAAATATGATAAAAAAATGGGCTAATGATTGTGTTAGTTTTTTTCCGAGTCGCATCGGCTTTTAATCAAAAAAGGCGATATGTCGCGATGTATAAAGCAACATCGATTTATATTAAAAGCATAGCGGAACGTATAAAATTCCGATCTCGATGCGCGGTTATTTTTGCCTAACAATGTCAGGTCTTACATCAAGAAAAAAATGATTGAACGCTACACGAGCGTGAAAGTGATGATCCATACTTCGAAGGTTTCCTATATACAGGCTAGTAAGCAGTCTCAAACTTTACAACGTATAAAAGTATCTCGTGCATGAGATAATACAACCAAAGTGACGATTATCTACGCGAAATATCATCGCATCATTTTCCAACTCTTGATACATTGTAAAAACGAGATAATTGATCGTTGTTCGACTCGGTTTTTCCGTCGCAGTGTCTCATTGACCCTGTTCGAAAGGATCGTGTAGAGATAAAAGTCATCGATTCATACACCGAAAGTTTTCGAGAGCTTTTGCGGCTGAAATAGATTGCGGAAGTGATTAAAGGCTGTTTAAATAAATTATACCTACACGCGCTGCAGATTACCCGAATTAACATTAATATCAATCAACGCAATGAGATTTGTTGGGCCGAAAGAAATGAGCTTGCGTGTATAAAACATTTGACCCATTTTCATTTAATACATGGCTTTAATATTTAAGGTAATTGGAAACTAACTGGGAGGATAGTAAAGTATTAATAACCATTACCATTTACAATAGACTATTTTCTGTAACCCGAAACTCATTAGCCTTGCGAGAGGTCTTGTGGTCCGCATAAAGAGAAGCTTGGCAGATTAAGCGTAAAATATTATATCAAGCAGTGCATAGCACTGCGCGAAATTTGATCAAGGGTAAAAGTAGAGTGTTTGGCTTTTTCAATTAAATATGATGGGATAGTGCAGAATAAACCGGATTCAACTTCGAAGAAGATGCAACGTTTTAATCCATGAGTCTGCATAATTTCGCTTAATTATTTGCGTGTTTGAATATTTTATTATCGCGTTCTTCGTGTGTCGAGACATTCATTAACGCTATTGATTATATCTTTGCTGCGGAAACTTTATAAGAAATCCGTACAATGGAATACGAGCGGAGAATATGTGTCTTCGTCGTGGACGAGTAACGACATACACGTCACGTTTCAAATGAAGCTTCCGGTTTTGTTGTATCATCGCTTTCGATTCGTTTCGTCGTACAACTGTTCCACTTAAAAGTAATCGACGCATTTTATACTATTGGGATATAACAAGAATAATTGCATTCGAGAAAAAGACGCCCTGGAAGCTCGCGTATTGAAAGTTATGTATGCGTACGCGCAAAGCCGATGATTCACCGCTGATTTCGAGACACTCGCGCGCAACTGATTGAATTAAATTGTCGAGAAAATAAAAGGTCAAATGAATGATGGCCGAATGAGAGACACTGCGGTCGCGATCTTCCACCTGAAAAGTAAAGTACCACTTGAATGCCTTTGAAGTGTAAATAGCCTCGGAAAAATTCTTCGATGCGCATGCGCGAAAAATATGGCGGCGTACAATTTGCACAGCTGATACTCGTATTTCGATCAATTTATCACGTTTTCGGAACTTTTTATCGTCTGAATTTATGGCGGAAATGGAAAACTTTAAGTTTTCTCGTTGGTACTGAACGACGTGGAGGAAAAAATATGATCTGAAATCTATAAACCTTTCTTGCGGCAGAAATTAGGTGCTATCAATACAGTCCGTTGTTTTGATGGATTGTAATTTTGATGCCGGTCTTTTATTCGAATCAACCGTTAAAATGATAGAACAACGATCAATAAGATGTAAGTGCCCATAAAACTACTGGTTTTTGTGATACGCCAGGGTTTTTCTGCTCTCAATATTTATTGACTATAAGGACTCGAGATACTTCGTCCGCACACGTTACACCCGATAAGATATTTTCAAAGATTGGGATCTTAAAGAGAATTTTCGTTGTCGTTCAATTTCACAGAATGACGGTCCTGTCATTATGACCCTCGAAAATGCTTCCTAAAAAAAGGAATCTCGTAGAGCTGCCTTGGGTATCGGCCAGAAATGATTCCTCTGAATGCAAAGGGACCGGGAGATAATAAGAATCCCCGCTCGAGCAATGTTTCAACCAGTAGATAAAAACGTCTTTTGGCTTTTTCCAAGGGAGTTTCTCAAATGTATATTATTTCGATGATTTTTTTTTTCTTGCGGCTCCCTACGCCATACTTTTATTCCACTGGATTATAGATGAATGCGAGCAAAAAAACTCCGCCGTAGAACTTTTCTCGAAGCTCATTTCGAGTAGGAAAAACCATTGATTCACATTCTCAAATTGCATAATTTCAAGCGGTTTCATAACTCGAACAAGCCAATCCGAGAGGCATATCAAAACTTTTTTTCGACATTTACCGACGAGTTGGACAGAATCCGCGCAGTCAAGTTGAAAGATTTAGTACTAGATGATAATTTAAAGCAGTTCACAATGAATTATATCGAATGTTCGAATCGAATTAAAAATCCTACGAAATGACGATCAAAGATGATCGTTCATAGCTGGATTGGAAACGTTTCGGTTCGTGATGGATTTTCATTTCTAGTTTTTTACGCGGGCTCACTGACACCGTTTTAGCTATACAATCGACTTTTGTTCTACGGCGATGAAATAATGCCGCAAATTAGCTGGGCTGATCGATTCAACTTGACACTATAAAGAATGTACGCAGTCTCGTATATACATCTCCGATGTTTCATACGCGAAGCGGAAAGAAAAAAAGCAGAACATTGAATGTTTTATTTGCAAAACCTTTCGAGTAAATTTGAGGTCATTACATTGCATGTCCCAACGGAAAACTCTTCTTGATCCGTCTATAGTTAACATAATCGCATGGGTACATTTGGCCGTAGCTCAATGCCCAACTAGCTTATGCTTGAAAAGTCACATAGAGCATTTTACATCGAGGCATGTATAATAAATGACGCCCTGATGTGCTGCAGAACTGTATTAAAAATGTCAATTTATTATTCTACGTTTTAGTTTTAAAGAACCAGAGAAATATCACACGTTATCTTGAGTCTGAAATGGTACATTTGACGGAATTAGACGTAATTCTTGAATATGCATAAAAATATTTTATTTTCGAGCAGTATTTCAAGATTGAGTGAAGGTGTAAAATTTTTAATTAAAATTTCCATTTTGCCGCCCTTTTTGACGACGATTCAGTATCGGTTTTTAACTGGCTGGAAATATGAAGTTGTGAAATTGTTCGACTTATTACGAGTCGCAACCGCATTTTGTCGCGGCGCGCAGGAAACAAGCTAAAGAGATTTACGCGTAGTAGTGACATGAAAAGCACTTTTACTTCATTCATTACAATTAAACAGCTCTTTTTACGGCGACACATTGTACGAGAGAGAAGAATAAAAACGCTGTAATGTGTTCCAAGGATTTCTTACAAATGTATCAGGGTAATATTTTTACGATCAACTACGGGTTGCGCATTGCCATAATGTCAAAACTGACGTGATAATAATTTATGTTCGTAATAATATTCAACGAAGGTGCGCGAAACCGGCGTACGGCGAAGAATCTTTTGACATTTGGTGACACTTCCGTCATGGAATCATATAATTTTATTCCGGGCTCGGTGTCGTTGACAAGCGCGGTTTATTCGCGCGAAACATGATGATATTTTGTTATCGCTATCATTTATTCCGATTAAAATTAACCATTTTATGTTACAGAATAATGTCTATGTCAGAATTCCGTCGAAAGAAACTTTCCTACGTCTTCAACACTTTTTTCGGTAAGTAGCAGATAACATTTGAAAGCTCAAGAATTTTCCGCGATGTTCCGTCGAATTGATTATTTCCCAAGGTACAGAGCATTTCGTAAACGAGACTGAAAAAAACATGCTTCCATTAAAGGTAGCGTCGAGCTTGAAATGAGAAAAAAATGACTCGAGAGTTCTCAAAAGTATGCGGCGCATCGCAGTGAAAATACAGTTCAACGGAATAAATAAAATTTCCGTTTGTTTTAACGTTGATTTAACAATGTAATGCTTTACGATCACGAGTAATCAAATCAACCTTTTTTCCACTGAGCCCGGTTTTAGTAGGAAAGTAGCTTGCTCGGGTCGGGTGTTATTAAGGTAAAGGATATACGAAAGGCTACTATTTATAGAAAAACTCGGTTTTCTCCCTTATCTCGAGCAGCAGCAGTATCAAAGACAATGGCAAAGACAATGAAGGGGTGACGATTCTTTTTACGAGAGTATAAAATAGAAGACGCAATGATCTCTCTTCGGTGTGCTATAATCGTTTCTCATGCTACGCAACATTAGCGATTATTAATTCATGAGTTATCTTTATACGTAGCGCTTCCATTATATCAAACGATAACTCGATTATTAAAATAAGCATAAATGGTTTACTCCGATAAAGCGTGCTTTGTATATATTTTACGAACTAATGGAGGCCTCGGGTAATATTGTGAAACAGATCACATGCTTTATTGATTTTTGGAATTCGGACTCTGGCCGAGATAAAAATATTCAAGACCGCGTAAAAATAACTAGTAATTGATGAGTGGGAAAAGTCGGCTTCTCGATGTTTTCAAGTATGAAATACGTATAATCCATATAAGCAGGAACGCTGCACACCTTCGAGAAGCCAACGTTCATCTCCTCACTTTCATCACTTTGACCCCCGTTGTCGGTAAACATAAGCCGTGGGGGATGTATTATCCCATCGCGACCTACTTTCGAAGCATTATCATCGTTGTAAAAATCTTTACGGCGTTATAGATATACAATTTGAATAATTAACGGCTTCAATTGTTTCTGAAGATTCGCGATAAAGAAAGTTAATGAAAAGCTCCATTGTTTTTCGTCTCCGATAAGATTTATAGTGAAAAGTTGAGCTTTTTTGCCTACTAAAAGATTTTCCCGAACTGTCGGGCTTCATAGGATTTCATTTCTAGTTCAATTAGTTCACTTATGCTTGATTAAATCTTCGGAGACCATGTTGTTGGAATTGAACGTTCGCCTTCGATGTAACGCGGGTTTTCGTAACTGACATTTCCTCTTTAATCAAAAACCGCAGTCAAACTAATTCACTTTTAAGTTCTTTAATTGTAGCGATCAAAAGCATTACATTGCGGCTCTGTCTCGTTAAGTTGCTTCTATATCGCTTTTTACATATCCGTACTTTTATGCCAAAGAATGATAGCGATTTTGATTTTATGATTGCAATATTATGTTAAAAAGTGTCCTCTTTCTGTTGGTGTTATCGCTTTTTTCATATATTACGTAGTTTTCTTACAAAATTGGTTGGCAAAAGCTGATATCGCTGTTGACATTAAATTTATATACGCCAAAACATAATGCGCGTACCTGTTATTTCATAAATAAAACAGTTTTATGTTACCAGATACAAAGACGTTAATATCAACCCTCTTGTTACAAATGTACTCTTCTCCCATAAACACTTAACGAGCAATAAATCGTCGTTTCTTATCTTTAATGTTGACATCGGCGATGATCAATGTCGATTACAGAATGTCAATGACGGAATCATCATCCGTGAATCATTGATTATAGTAGTCCGTATTCCTCTTTCTTTTGATGCTAATGAAGATTAATTGGTTCCAATTAATTTTGTTTAAGATGTCAATAAAAGTGGATCTATTGATAAAAAAGACGTAGATCTTGCCATCCAAGTAAGTTTAATATTCATCGGTCATCGTTCAATTACCGATGTATGAAGTGTAATGCATGGGATGAATCTTGCAGAGCATCTGTGGTTCGAGAGGATGGGGCCCTGACAGTCCCAAGCTCCAATCCATAAAGAGCATCCTCCTCAAAGTGTGGGACGGTTTAATGCAAGGGGCTGATACGGATAACGATGGACAGGTAACATTGCTTCTACGATTCGATGCAAAAAGCATTAAAAAGTAGAAGTAGCAAGTGACGTTGAGAAATGATGAATGCTTTAAAAGCACTCGAGCTGGAATCGTCATAATTGTGACCCCTTTTAATCTATACCCTCTGTTCGTTTCGTTTCGAGCGTTTTAAGAAACAATCATGAATTTCAACGTTTTTCTTGGTTCAGTGTGTTGGTATAAGTAGACTTGTCCTACATAGGAATATGATTTAATTAAAAAACTCGGTAATTTGCGGCCTTTGAAGATTTTTTCAGTGAAAAAATCGAGCTTCCACGAATCGATGCTTTTCACTTTATACTTTGTGAAAAGTTGAAGAATCACGAGGGAACGCGTGAAACTTTATACGCCAGTTTTCACCTAAATTCAGGCTAGCAAATTACAGAGTGGTTGCGTGAATTCGTGGCACGAGATAAAATGTTCAGGGTTTAATTTGAATAATTGCCGGCTATTTATTTACGCGATGAAGTTCTGTATAATTTTAATAAGAGATGAAATTTATGACCATCATTGTTCGTTAGATAAGTGTTGACGAATGGTACTCTTTGTGGGATAATTATGCCAAAGATCCTAAAAATGCCCCAGAGTGGCAGCAACTGTATATGAATTTAGCTTTCGAGCTTCAAGATTCTTCAGGTGAGAGCTTCGCTTCATATCCGGGAGATTATCTTGAAAACTTTTTTTTATAACGAAGCGAAAACTTTGGGTAAATAATGCCGTTCATTTACAGGAGATGGATCTATCGATGAAACGGAATTTTGCGCCGTTTGCAAAAGCTACGGGGTAGATCCATCCGAAGGTAGAGAAGCTTTCAAGAGACTTTGCGTTGTGAGTATAGAGCATTGAGTATTTTCACGCGACCCGGAGAAACAATAATGAAACGTCATAAATTTTTATTCAAATCGAATTAAAAAAAAAATATTCGTTAGCCTCAATTTGTGGAATTTAATTTGCAGGGCGATGAAGTGAATCGCGAAAAATTCGAAAAACTTTGGAAAGAGTTTTTCTCATCCGATGATCCCAAAGATCCGGGAAACTACATATTTGGCAAAGTTTCGTTTTAATTCGTCGTTGATCGAAAGATATATTTTGTAACTTTTACTATTTCATCGAGAAGCTTTTACGCGTATGAAGTTTACATATGAATGCTAATGTACACTAAATATAGATATCATTAAGTGTTTAGTACACGAAGAAAAAAAACGATTTCAATTTTACATATGACGCAGAGTGCGGGCATCGATAAAGATTTCAAGAAAGTTGGCTGGAACGTGAAAGAATGTCATTTTAAATTCATAGTCGGAAAGTCTCGCGACCTTTTTTAAAGAAAAATGTTGCCGAATTTTTATTTTCGTTTTTCAAAAATTTGCATATTTAACTTGAACACCGATGTCCTCACTCTAAATTTTAAGTAAGGATAGAACATTTAAACCTTCAGGGAAAAACGTCACGAAACGTGTGTAATCTTACTTCAATTACACAATTTAGTCGATGGATAAATACGGCAAATAAATATTGTAAATCTATTTATGAAAATGAAATATTTATAGAAAAATCATTAGAAATATTCATGGCTATTGGGCAAGTTCACGCGTACGTGCAAGTAGACGAAAACAAACCTTTTCTCGAGAATGTCTAATTTCGTGTAAGTTGATTCCTTCGGAGTTGAAGAGCTTTGGCGTTTGCGGCGTTGAGCTACAATGTCAAAGACTATATTTTTAAGGACTATTATTTCCTTTGTTCCCACGTGAGCACCGAGAATTTTCCCGACTTTTCTGGTAATTAGAGAACGCTTGCTCACGTGACTCAACAAACTTACATTACACGCAAACATGATGTAATACGGTATTTGTCGACCGTCAAAAGTCTACCAAAACACTCTAAAACACAATGCTCAAAGGATCTAATGATTGTTCAAAATTTCATTGTTGCGAATGGAGAAAGTGTTATACAATAAATTAAACTCTGCCATAATAGTTACTTGTGAATAATGGAATTTAAATATTTCCATGTAAAAAATTATCGAGAGTCGAGTCGTTCGAAACTTGATTAGAGTTTAAGTAACTATCGATTTAGATTTATCACCAAAAATGCCGCGTACGTGTTGGTATTTATTCATAATACAAGAGTTATTTTATGTAACGCTTTTGTGCGAAATTTAACTTTGCATGTCTCGAAGCCCCTTTTGCCTACGTTTCAAACTTTGGCTTTGAAAAGTTATATTGACAAGCATTGATTGCTTTCAGGTCGAGTAAGGTGAATTTTACGGTGAACTTTCTCTTTGTGTCTAATTCATGGCGAAATATGGATGTTGCCCGATTAACGTGCTTTTTATGCATAAAATACTCTTGTGTTATCAAAGGAGTTAGAAAAGTATACATGGTGTTTTATCGACTAAAAATTTTTGATAGATTTATTATTAATTTAAAGGAGTGACAACTCGTGTCAAACAAAACATATCTGACATATAATCGTGAAAAATGGTATTGTTCAATGTGTGGTGTACATTCCATTACGGGGATGGCTGCATTATGTATAGTAGTTAAAAAATGTTAAATGTTTGAACGTTGAAAACTATTTTATGAAATAGAGAATTCGATCTAATCTCCGCGTTCCTCAAAAACTTGGAGATCTGCCAGTTTACTCTTCACTTCATTTAACTTTAGCACAGTTCACAAAGAATAAGAATAACATGTGATATATGCGGTCGAAAACGGGCAAAATAACGAGCACGTTTCGCGACTTTACTGACATTTGCGGCTTCGTGCGCTGAACGATTTTTTCGTAATTCGCAGTACCGTTAATGTCGTCATGAAACCGATTCACGGCATCGTAATTTTACACCTTGAATTGTAAATTTGCATGAAACAATTCTTTGCAATATTTTTATCATCGATAGAACCGTTAAAATTACAGCTTTTCTTTCAACGTGCCGAGAACTTTATCCGGAATTTTGTACCGAAATCTAAAATCTTCCACAATTTTTACTAGCTGTTTAAAAATAGCGTACGATACTAATGATTTTTGTGCTTCGGTAACATTTCATTCCAAACGTGGCATTATATTTTTCTCCAATTAATTATGACGTCTCGCGTCTTCGAACGGCGCCAAAATTCGTACGTGTTTTGCTTAACATGGAAATGCAAGAGTATCGATTCGATAAAATATTGCTGTAACCTTGGGGAGTTTCTTGGAAAAAATTACACGCTCTGAATGTGACTGTATGAAATTTGTGTCGAGAACGAGGTGTTGTAAAGGCGTTGGATGTGTGTAATAAATATATGTCCTGAATATAAATAAATGTGACAACGTCAGTAAAAAATTGTATAAAGTTTGAAAATTCTATTCTCTCGCGTGATTGATGTATTTGCGCGAAGTAATACAGTGTCAATCATTTCTTTCAAACATTGTTTTTATCATTTTCTCGAAATAATAAACGACTTTTTTCCATTACCGATACAGACATTCGTATTCATTGCTATCTACGTAATATTTTGACACGTTTTTTCCTTCTTTTTGGATTGCTTTATTCGGTAATTGAGGGGCCGGATCGAAGAACCGACGCTACGCTCGAAACGCGTAGAAGTATTGACCAAATCTTGTAAATCGTAAGTTTGAAACAATATTGAATAAACATAAAAGAAAAAATACAGTCATTCAGAGGCCATAGTAGCGCATGTTTTTTGTAAATAAATTATTTTTACATAATCATTATCTTTTAAGATAAAAAATAAAATACAAAAAATTTTCTAACCTAAAATCGATGTTTTTAAAAACTTAAATCGCGAAATCTCAGCCGAATATCAACCAATTGCTTCGAAACTTCGAAATTTGAACTTGTTAGACTTTGTTCTTGCCGATAAAGCTATGAAACATGCTAAAATTATAAATACTTCGATAATATTTAATTGCAAAGACGTGCCGGTAAAAATCCATGTTTTCAAATTTCACTATCGGGGGAAGTTTTGATCGGTTAGAGCTTGGAGAAACTTCCATCGAAAGAGTTTTTCGCAATCGTATAAAGAAGTTTTTGACGAAATTTCAAATTGATACGAGCGTAAGTTTTCGAGAAATCGTTTTTTTAAAAAAAACGCTCGGCGCTTGGTGTACCGCGCCGCGCGCTCAGCGCTCCGATATATCATTTTACGGTTAGACAAATTCGACAATATTTAAATAGAATGTTTGTTCGACAAATCATTTATGAAACTTAATTTATAAATGATTTATAAATTTATAAATTTCATAAATAAAGCTTAATGAATTATTTTATTAATAACTATTATTTTATTATTTTATTAATGATAAGAATACTTGTATACGCATATTATTGTTTAATAAATAAAGTTTCATTAATGATTCGTCGAACAAACATTCTATTTAAATATTGTCGAATTTGTCTAACCGTAAAATGATATATCGGAGCGCTGAGCGCGCGGCGCGGTACACCAAGCGCCGAGCGTTTTTTTTAAAAAAACGATTTCTCGAAAACTTACGCTCGTATCAATTTGAAATTTCGTCAAAAACTTCTTTATACGATTGCGAAAAACTCTTTCGATGGAAGTTTCTCCAAGCTCTAACCGATCAAAACTTCCCCCGATAGTGAAATTTGAAAACATGGATTTTTACCGGCGCGTCTTTGCAATTAAATATTATCGAAGTATTCATCATTTTAGCATGTTTCATAGCTTTATCGGCAAGAACAAAGTCTAACAAGTTCAAATATCGAAGTTTCGAAGCAATTGGTTAATATTCGGCTGAGATTTCGCGATTTAAGTTTTTAAAAACATCGATTTTAGGTTAGAAAATTTTTTGTATTTTATTTTTTATCTTAAAAAATAATGATTATGTAAAAATAATTTATTTACAAAAAACATGCGCTACTATGGCCTCTAAATGACTGTATTTTTTCTTTTATGTTTATTCAATATTTTTTCAAACTAACGATTTACAAGATTTGGTCAATACTTCTACGCGTTTCGAGCGTAGCGTCGGTTCTTCGATCCGGCCCCTCAATTGTCAAGTAAAAAATTTTTAAGAAGTCACATTTTGCAATCATAAAATCTTCACAGAACGTACATGACCATTTTTCGCAATAAAAGTGAGAAGCAAAATTTTCCGATAAAATAATCCCTTCATAAGTTTATGGTGTGTTGTGCTCTTACCAAAACATAAAAAGACAAATTCAATCAAGAAAACAGATATTCTAAACAGCCTCCAGAAATTGTTAGTCGAAATTGGAAAAACGATTGCAGTTCTAAATAAAAAATGTAAAAATTTAAGTTAAACAAGCAGCAAAAACGTATAAAATGTGACTCCGATTTTTCGAATGTCGCTGCAACCAAATAAAAAAAGGAACATGAAAACACGATTTTCCCTGACCGTAAACCCCGGAAAATCGCGCTCCGTTGCGCAATGCCAACAATTGTCCAAAACTTGGCACATCCAATAACTTTCGAAAAAGATAATTTCACCGCCAAACAACACCGTTTCGCGGCATAAAAGCTGAATGAAAATTGTTGCGCAAGAGCCCGGTAACGAGGGAGCGATAAAGTTTCGTGGAGCGAACGAACGATAACTTACATTTCTGAGATATCCTCCCTCGAGGAGGGATCGTCCATGCTATCGGCGTGATCGCTACCTCCGCCATAAGCGGAAACGCGTCCCCTTTCACTGATGCCGCGAGCGTTTCCGGCCGCGCCGCCTCCGCGATGCTCTCCTGCGAAAAATAAATTATTCCGTAAACTAAAATCCACTCCCCCACGGCACATTTTCCATCGCTCATCCCCAAAAATGTCCAAACTTCGACGCAGTCAATTTTTCAACCGCCCCATCTCTTCCCCGACAAAACAACGGGAGAAAACGTATATTCCTCGGCAAAAGTATCGCACTCGAATGCGGCTATTTTCGAGTAGAAAAATGCTCGGGAAGAATTTTTGAAGATGCAGATGCAGACAGGAAGGAGTCTCGATTTCCGGCCCGTCGCTGATACGAGCGTGCATCAAAGTTTCTAAAAATACGCGCGATGCGCGTATAAATTTCCTTCGTCGGTCCGCGACACGCTCTGACCTCCCGAAAGCCACGATCAAGATATTCCGACCGCGGAACGTTCGGGACCCGTTAAAAATATATTTCTGTTTTCGAATTTACGCGCAATTCCCGCTCTTGAAAGCGTCGCATTAATCTCGGAAAGGGATCAAGACTCTCCTGGAAAAAAACAGCGACGAGCACAATTTTTACAACGACAAAAGTGCGCGATGTTCTCACGCGTGTGGAATTGTATTTAATTACCCCAGAGCATCCGTTTCACGTCATTAGAGACGCTAACATAATTCACTCGTCCTCGGTTCGCGAATTATCAGAAACCCTCCGACTTTTCCTCATTTTTCCCTGCATTTTCCAAAACTTGGCAAGTTCAACTATTTTTTAAACTTAAAATGCAAGTAACATTAGCCAAACTTCAATATTCCCAACGAAAAAATTAGTCCACTCCAGCGGAACAAAACGATAAATAAAAATAGTAAATCAATGATTCCAGAAAACCCGTTTTCGCATTATCTACAAACGTCCAAGTCCGCCTTATCAGCGCCGATAAAGACGCCAATCTAAGAACCTAATGATTATTGGAGTGCCTCGTTTTGCGATACTCGATCATCGACAAATTCGACCCGATTGATTTCGCTCCTCGCTCCCAAAACCCACGACGAACAAACCTGCAAAATCCATCTCTTCCCGAGACTCCCCGCGGGAATCTCGTTTCAAAGAGCCCGCATCGAGACGCGTATTCGATTCCAGGGAATAAAGATCGTCTGGAACGTGATTCCAGATCAACGCGCTTTCGACGACATCGTTCGGGCCGCGATGTTTTCTCACGGCCGACAACTTGTCCCAAACTTTGCTAGCGATCGAGGACCTCGCGCATCGGGCCGGCCACGTTTTCAGCGTCTTCGTTTTTTTCGTCACCTTGCAATTGCCGAGCTTTTCCACCGCGCTCACCACCCCCACTCCTAAGAAAAAAAGGCCTCCAAGTTTGTCGTTCGATAACGTCTGCTCTCGTGGCCCGGACAACGGCAAAAGAGCAGAAAGTCTCGAAGCAGCGACGCGCGCTCCTGCTCCCTTCGCCTGTCTCTCTATTTCCGGCGCGCTCGGGGCCACTTCCTTCGCAGACGCGGATCTCGTTAAAGCGCTACTCGACGATTCCGATTCAATCTCGTGCGGCTTTTAACTTTTACAGGGTGGCTACTAATTTCCTGGAAAAATATCCCCGAGCTTTCTCCCCAACTACATTTCCCCACTTTCAAGAAGATCGAAAAAGTAACGATCATTGTTAACCCCAATTTTATAATTATATCGCCAGTTATAATTTCATTTTTACCCAAAAATTACAAACTTACACCCTACAAAATGATACAAGTTATTAAACAAACAAAAACAAAAACCTACAAAAAGTATTTCAAAAGTAAACAAATTCTGTGATTTTTTTTAAACAAGAAACCCATAAATTTATTTCAACATAAGGAATTCCTTGACTTTTGCAGGTTTCAGAGTTGTCCAAATCGCGGAATTACACTATTTTCGCACAAACAATAAAATCTTCATAACAATCCCTTCAATTCGAGGCATTTTCCAAAATTCCTAGCCACCCTGAATTCCAAAAAAAAGCATTCCAAACGTTCCGTTAAAATGAAATCCACAGCGTAAGAAAAAAGTTCAATACGCGACTCTCGGCCAAAGGGTCACGATTTCATATCGCATCGGTAAACATTGATAACACGAAAAAGATTTTTACTGTGCAAAAGCTGTACAATAACCTCGTATGTTTGCCAAGAAGAAAAAACTCCATCAAAGAAGGCACGGATAAAGTCCAAAAAAATCACCAATTTCCAAATTACAGAATAAAAACTATCCGCAGCTGCGCAAACACGAAAAAAACGGCGATTCGCCGAGCACTTCGCAGCGATCACTCGGAAATTCGCGTTCCCTCCGCAGACAACGAAATTAGTGGCACCGAGAGAGCGCGAAGGGCGCAGAGAGCGACGAATTCATCCCAAGGTCTCTTTACCGTCGAGTTTGATGTTCTTCTGAAATCGGTTCCTGCAGTACCTTTCCGGGGATAATCTGTGATTCTCAAAACTGCTCGTCAGGGGCGAAACGTGACTTCCGGAGTGGTGGAGGGTCTCCCCCGTCAAATTTTCGAGTTCCCACATTAGCAGGCCCTGCTGCACGGTCTGCCTGACAGCTCTCTTCACCCGACTAAAAAGCGACACTCCGATCTCCCGAACCTTCCTTCCCGCCGCCCCAGTTTCCGGTTCCCCACCAGCTCCTCCTCCGTTTCTCTCCATTCACATTGTTACCTCTCCATCCTCTCCAACATCCCAGCTATTTGTTTTTGCTCCGTCCTTTTCTCCGTATCTCCCCAAGCACGAGGCGCGAATTCATTCAAAGCGACGTAAAACATGGATATTTACGCATTCCCGAACTTCTTTCTCACTGGATTCATTGTCTCAGCGAGACTTTCCCCCGAAAAGTTCACAACCCCGTGAAATCGAAGAGAATCATCGACCGATCGTAACAGGTTGCGAACGCGAGGAGCGACGAGCTGCGATTGAACGCACCGTGAACAAATGGTACTTAAAAGTCGTTCGAGAACTTTGAACTCGGGAAAAAGAAATCGTTTTTCTACGCGACGAGCGAGGATTTTTGAAGAACCGATAGACGCAATGAAAAAAACGGTTACAAAGACGATTGACGACTGCGATATATCACCGACTAGTTCACAGTTCACGTCGACTATGAGCCGCTTGACCAATCTAATTAACAAGACAACATATTCATATCAATCAACTATTAATTCGACTCCGATAACGAATTCAATTACTGAACAGATGTCCCATCACTTTTATTTATATTCCAGCGACAATTTATCAGCGAATTTATTTACTTGGCACGATTACTCATTATCGGGATGGATAAATTGAACCTCTGAATGCAATAAAAGCATATGCACTCGGAATCTCAAAACCAAGTTTAATTTTCGAACGAGCCCGATTGATTTTTCAAAAATACCAAGTTATCAAAAATAACGAGATCAATGATATTTTAGATTTCAAAAAACTCATCTAATGCGCGACGAACATTTGCGTCTCAGGAAGTTTTTCGTAGCTCAAAATTCCCTCAATTCTTTTTCTTATCGAACATTCCAAAGACATGGGTCACGACAGATATTAGTTAAAAATTAAATATTATGGACTTTAAATACATTTGTAAGCACGTTAGTCAACTTATCGTTGGCGTATCTGATAAAAATTTAAAATCATGTCGTACATAACTTTCTAAGTTGTTTTTGTTTTAAACAATTCGAAGCGGATACAAAAATTTCGTCATTTCGGATAACTTGGTAATTTACAAAAATCAGTTGAGCTCATTTGAAAATTGAACTTGATTTCGAGATTTAATTTTCGACTTTGCGACGACCGAGATTGCGAAGCTTTCTAAATTAAAAGGTACGAAAAGTACTATTATCGATTACTCGGTGATCGATAAAAGTCTTGAAAATCCGTTACCGTTTCAGCGTTTTCCGTGACAGCTCGAGAAAGTTCTTGGCGTTTCGAAAAAGTGCGCAACGGTTTTCTGGTAATCGTAAAACGAGCATAAAATATGAAATAAACGCAGGCCTCGAAGGCGTTCAGAAATGTCCAACTGCGCGTTTAACGCGATGTATTAGCGAGAGGGGACGAGGCTAATCGAAAATTGGCATTGCCCCAAAAATTATCCGACAGTTGACTGAGACGTGTATTAATGCTAGTCCGAAAACGCAAACAGCGCGTAATCAGATAACGGAAAATGCAATCAATATCGACTACTCTTGAGGACGAGCGAGTTGATCGTTATTAATACATTCGTCGGTGTAAAAAGCATTCCTTGGGTTTACGTAATTTTGTTTCTCGCAAAAATCAGCTTTTTATACCCACGACGAAATAGATTCGAAAAGTGTACAATAATTTATCATCAGCCTTACCGTTCTCGCCGTCCGTTAAACAGTTTGTTTCTTCTTCTTCTCTTTTCACGCGCTCGACTGAAAAAAAAAAATCATCTCCGTGAGTTATCAAACTTTGATTTGCCGTAAAATTATTTTCGTCGATCTCAACTTACTTTCGTGCATATGTTGCCTGTTGTGATGATGATGATTGTGGTGGTGTGACGAAGGCGGCTTTCGTTCCAACCTAATGCGATCCATGAGTTTACTGATGCGATCGTTGCCTTTCTCCTTACGAACTAATGGGCCAGGACAATTTTCTTCTACGACGCGTACACATCGCTGGTGTACGTTTAAAGAACAGTCTGTCAACAAGTAAAAATTATTTAGAAATCTCGAAAATCAAATTTCCCATCGCATCTTCACCTCCGCATTGATATCCTTGGGGTCCAATGCCTCCGATGATAAGCTGGCAATGATTGCAATACGTGACTGTAAAGTACTGATGAGCTATGAAATGATGACCCCTCAAAGTCATCTTCCTAGTCTTTCCCGTGAGCAGTCTTGCTTTGATATTCGACTTGTCCTTCGCGACAAAAGTAGGCGACGTTATCGTCGGCCGCACTTGGAAGACTTTTATCATAACCGTGGCCAAACCAGCCGCGATCGTATACCGCCGAAGATCCACGTGCTCCTTTTCGATGTCCTCCCTTGATTGACCAAAAACAAGTTACGTGAATTTCCTTTGATCGTCCATCTCGTCAAAGAGCAACAGATTTCAAACTTACGGCGAAGGATCCATATTGTCCATGAGATCAACAACCGAAGGTAAAAGGTAAGTCTCGATGATCTTAATCTCACGCGGTTTATCAGAAATGCTGGCATCAAGAAGAGCGTCGTTGGGCCCGAACAAGGTTCCCAATCCCGCGGTCCTCTTTTGCTGGAAGTCGGTGAGTTGTTCGTTAAGCTCCTCTTTGGCACGCGACCTCGCCTTCCAAAATATCTTTCTCAAAATTTCCTCCTTGTCCGACTCTTTCAGAAGAACGTCGTCAATTTCACGTGCCACGTTTTCATCCACGTTATTCAAACTAAGGGGCTGAAATAAACAAGCATTTCCTCGTCAGTCGATACAAATTCACAAACAAATCATAAATATAAACACTTACAGCTCCCGGTACTAAAAAACTCGAATGTATCTCATAAGCCCACTTCCGCATTTCTTTGGCGTTTCCCTCCTTGTACAAATCCGTTATCAAATAGAATAACTGAAAGAAAAAAAAAACACAGCCATCAGAACTCCGAACAAACCAAAATTCCATTCTTTGAATGATCCATCAAACTCACCAAACTGGAGGGATCGCTATTAGATAAAACGTAGTTGATGAAAACTGCGAGATGCGCGTGGTGTTCCCATAACCGCGAGAGCGACTTGAAAGGTCCGTGATCTTCCAACTGACCCTTAAACATTTCATAAACAAATGAATAACAATCAAAGCGAATAACAACGAAAGAAAAAAGAAGAAACGCACGACTTCTTGATCGCTCATGTCGTCGTCCTCCATCGATATTATCGACTGTTGAATCTGAGGCATCCCAGGACTGCCTTCGTTGAGCATAGGCGGCCTCGTCGTCGGCGACCCGGTCACGTAATTTTCCGGTATGCTCTGCAGAAAAAAAAGCACCATTTTTCATATCAATTCAGCAACACAAGTTTCATCAATTCCTCACGTCGTTCATCGTGGAAGCCGAGTCATTAAGACTAGGAGCCGGATAAGGTGGCGGCGGAGTACCCGGAGGCGTCGTTAAATGTTGAGCGTCCTCGGAGGTAGCGTTCTGTTGCCACACGATCCTCGCCAAGGAAAGATCATTCATCGACTCGACAGCTATAAGACGCTGACTGGCTTCGGTAGGCGACATCGTGCTCACCCCCAACTGCTCCGGACTCGACTTGGTACGCTGGTGCTTGTTGAACGACGCCGAAGAAGCCAAATTGGATCCTTGAGAGAACTAAATCGAAGGAAACAAACTTGCATTTTATAGATCGTGCAAACTTCAAACTTTCCTTTCATATTTCAATTAGTGCTGAAACTACGTTATCTACTACTTCACAAAACAACGAATTGTTATTATTTGCCTACGAATCCGATCGGCATTGTTAGTTCACAAATCTCTTTTCCACTACTTCGTCTAAACGAGAACACGAAAACACTAAATCTCGAAACAATCGAAACGCAGAATTGATTGAAAGACTTCTCGTCTCGATGCTAAGTTCGTTTGTTCATGGCGACAGGAGCGACGAAGGTGACTACTTACGGAATTGGGTATGCCATAACCGGTGGTAGGAGGCGTTAAGTGATGTCTCTCGGGCTCCGACTGAGAAGTGTTGTGCGTGTTCAAAGTGGCTGGAGGTCGGGGAGGTAACGGAGGAGGCGAGAGACTTTGCATGGACAAGGATTTTCGCGACGGTAAAGGTGGTGGCGCATCGCTACTGCCGCTGCTACTCGAAGAGGGTAAGTAATGACTCGTGGGGGAGGAAGTGTTTGTTACCAACGCGCAAAGCTGTAAGACACAACAAAAAGCCGGTTAGCTCTTGGTTAGCGAAAGCCCATACAAACACCTTCGTTAAATCTTCATTGAATCGTTACGATCTTTTTCCTCCTCGCACCAAGGCCATTTATGTACATATATACACGCAACATTTTCACCCCTTCGATTTTGAGTCGGTACCTGATCATTTGTCGTGATGGCGGTGAGCTTTTCTTGCAGGGTGCGTACCCGCCTCTCCGCGCCAGCCAACTCGGTCTGAAGAGTCGCGATGTTGTTCGCGTTCCCGGAGCCCGTCCCGGCCTTTGCCAACTCGCTGCGCAATTTGTCGACGTAATTTTGCTCCTGCTCGAGCATCAACTGGACCGTATGCACCCGCACCGTTTCAACCTGACGCTTTTTCTCGTGCTGAAACACACGCGTTTCTGAAATTAAACTCCCGTGTCGAATTATTTTCGGTAGTGAGCGAATGCGTTTTTCCCATCTCGCTTCCAGCGTTTGTTCTCAGGAACTTGGTTAGTGCTCACGCGTGTAAATTCGCCTTCGAGTTAAAAGCTTGTTTCGTGTGTATTTTTAGCAATATTAGTTAACATATTTCAACCGTGAATAATTTCAAGATAACTCGTGCACTATGAAACATGGTTGTAAATTACGCATTCTTTCCTGTAATCCGGATCCGTGACTGTACATAGTTTGGATATCTTGACAGGCTGAAAAGTCATTTCTAGGCACATTAAGTTTTTACAATACTCGTAATTTACGCTATACAAATTTGTTTTCACATTCCGCATTATCTACTCGTTCCAAACTTTTATAAAAACAAAAAAACCATTACAAAGTACAGAAAGTTGTTAAAAAAAGTTAAAAACAGGCCTTACTTTTATCCATGCTGCGATCCGATTCGTCGAGACAGAATTGTCTGCGTTAGCATTCGATGCGGTGATATTATAAGAACATAAAGCAGGGGAACAAGGCGGGAACAGAGGAACAACATAGCTACGAAAACTGGCTTTTTCAGCTGTGCGGCTTGCAGGCAGCAGGCATATACTTCTGGGTCTGCGTCGTTGAGCGCGACTTACGTCAACGGGCCGAGGCCCGGTGATGCGAGTGTTACAAGGAGCACCGCCGGCAGGTGCCGTCGAGGCTCTGTGAAGAGAAGTGGCATGTTGGGTCGGCGAGACTGCGGTCGACGCGGCCGACAGGCTTACCGGCCTCTGATGCTGCTGCCCCGTAAGGCCCGCTGACAAGCAACCGCCCACCGGCTTCTGTTGCACCGTCAAAACCACTTGAGTCGATGCTGCAAAAGCAAGTTAAAACATTAAAACCAAAGAAAAAGAAACAAATTTCATCGTATTAAAACTGCAGTGACTTCATTCGAGTCCTATAATTCTAGTAATGTATATCGCTGATGTACATAAATATTTATGTTGGCGCATGCTACGCGTCAGCAAAAAGCATTCAGGTCTCGTAGGCAAGAACATTCCTTCATAGCATTCGAATTATTAACCTCGCGACTCTTTCTTTCTTTCCTCGTATTTACACATTTCTTAAATATTTGTAACACGATTTCCAATACAAAAGTTCGCGCCGAAGATGAAAACAAAAAAACATCCCGACGTGATAAAAAGCCAAACAACGCGTTGTTGAAACTTTTCGCAATGATTCGTGAGAAACGATGGGACAATTATTCCGTTCCGACGAATGCGCGTTTAAAATCGATATGAAAAGGCGAGGAAACGCACGAAGCGAGCAGGAAGAAGGCGAATAAATCTCCGTGGGTGTCTTTTCCCAGGCCCGTTGAACGTCGTAGGTCGTGGGTGTTTTCATGAAGAGAAGCCTGTCAAAACACTGGGTTCAAACAAGGTTTGGAAACGCGGCGGAAACACGAAAATTGTCAAAACGAGAGACGCGCGTCGACTGTCCGGGCTCAACGACGACACTGCGTGAGAGCGTGAACAAGCGGAAAACGAGGAGCCACCGGGCGATCTGCCAGACATTATTCGTAGCAGAAACCTTGTCCCAGGTGTATATTAATATGAATGACGAGGTCCAGTGTTTACACATGCGATGACTGTACGCGACCGGCGGCAGCATCTTATCTGAATGGCAAGCATCGCCCGCGGCTCGAGTGTTTTCCATTACGCAAACATCGAACGAGGAAAAAAAACGAGTCACGTCCTTCGAAAAAATGACGCGAAACTTCTCCAGGAAATTAAGGACAGAAGCTTACACTTGATGAGTCCCACAACTTCGGTATGCGTCGACTGCATGACGTTCACTCCGTTCACCTGAAAAACGCAAAAAATTCCGTTACTCGTTACTTCGTCAACGCAATGAATAAATACGAATCGTTAAACACGCATCTGACGTAACGCTTTTTCTCTAAAAATGTCTCAATATTAAAATGCACGTTCGATCGAAGCAACGTGAAATCATCGGCATAGAAATGCGTTAATTTAACTTTACCTTGATTATTTTGTCACCTGCGTGAAGGCCAGCTCTCGCTGCCGCACCACCTACAATTTAAACGCATTTCATAACGCAATCTTTGATAAAAAACGAACAACTATCGATCTTTTCTTTCGAAAGGTCGCGAGACAAAGGGACGTACCTTCTTTGACGGATTGCACGTAGACTGGATTGTCACCGGAGACCTTCATCCCATATCCAGCGTCGTCTTTGTAGACAACGAGGGTTGCAATGGGTACTGGTTCGCCGACGCCACCCCCACCTTGGCCGCCAACGCCGCCCCCGCTGCCTCCGCCGCCGCCGCTGCCACCGACACTGCGACGCAATGCCGCCGTTCCATTCATCCCTTCGATATCCGCACCACGCCTAGCCTCTTGTACGGGACCTCTAGTTGCTCTGGACAAATCAAGTTTTTTTCTTTTCACGTTTCGAACGAGGAAAAACATCGAATTGCAAATTTCATCGGAGTTTCCTTTTTTCGCCGATGAAACTCTCGTTTATTTGAAATTCCTGGGAATGTCAACAACTCGTTTATTTTATCTTTGATATTTGCAAAAAGCAACTTAAAAAAATTAAATCGCGGTGTTTTTGAATGGAATGGAAAAACTCTCGTTTATTTTAAGTTGCCTTCGAAAGAAACATTTTATTTGAAATGGACTCGTGATTGTCTGGGTTGATTACAAAATAGGTTCGTAGAAAGTGAAACAACGTTATCTATTTTTTTTTTTTTTTTGAAAAGATATCGGGGTTTTTTAATGTTTAAAGACGAAATGATAATGTAAATGTTTGTGTGGTCGTTAACGCCGTAACAAAGGGATTTTCCAAGTGTTTAGGATAGAATGTAGATAAAGTACGTAAAAAGTAGTAGAAATGTCATTTCCTCAAATAGCATACATCAAAATTGAGTCATGCGACATCGCGACCTTCGCTTCGAACTTTTTTCTTCCAATAAAACCGTTATTCTAAACGATTCGCGATTCCAAAAATTATCTCAAATTCCTATCGAAAATGACGGTGACATCAACGAGAAACGTCAGTTCCGCAATGGAATTTACGGTATTTGATCGCGTAAACAACAACAAACCTCGTTTCCCGTGACAAAAAAATAAGAAATCGACAATTTCTCTCGGGCAATGCAACGCGCGAATTACGGAGAAAAAAAGCGCGGGTCCGAATGGACAAATTGCGAGCGTTGAAAAGAAATGAATAAGCCGAGCGTGATTGAAACACACCTACCTCTCCTCATTCAATCATCGAGGATTCGGAGTGGCCATGGCGAGGACGATTATTTCTCAATCCTGGGCAGCGACACTCGTCGGCGTTACGAACTTTGCCACTTCACCCCGACACTTGGCTCGGCATCATTTAATCACGCGCGACAATTGTCATAACAAAAGCAACAACAATGGGACGAGTAAATATGGCTGTAGTGACGGGCAATTGTTGCGCGGGGCCCGCGGAAACTTTTACAGCAGCAGCAGCAGCCGTTTCGCGGAAGACTTTAGCGACGGGACCATGCTCGGGACGCGAAAGGGCGCTTTTACCTTTGAAAAAGCGCACACGGAATCACGTCCGTACGCTCGCGAAGGCACTGACTTTTTTTCGGTTCACGAGGGGAACGACATCGATGCGAAACAAAAATACACTACCAACAAGTGTCAGCCATCTTGTATCAGGCACGGTCCGACGGGCGACGACGATGTCATCGACGAGTCGACGAAAGGGTTCGCTACCGTCGATTACCCGCGAAATTCAAATGTTCGTGTTTTTTTTGGGGACTTTTTTTCAGGGTATATTTATTTTTGCAATATAATTGACATTGAGAACGTGACAACGAGGAATTTTGCAAACAATTTTATTCATCTTGTAAAGCAATGTTGTAATTCCGATTTTTCAGTTTTTTACAAAAACTTCCTCGAAATAATAAAAATACACTCGATGTATAAAATTATAATTGCATGATTGTTCTACTGTACATATAATTTCGCCGTAACAAAATTGCGAAAATGTTAGAAGTTAACAAACAATATTTTACAATCGCAACTTATAAAATACATTTCAAAAAAAATAATCGAGGTTGCGAGAGCCGAATCGAAATTGTCATTCGAACCTTTCGGTCGCTTTTTCATCAATCTCATGTTTTCTTGCCTTAAGAACAAATTTTCCTACATTAAACCTAATCCGTCTTACGGATTTCGAGTTAAAAATATATAAAGAACAAGCAATATGTATAACGAAACATAAATGTCTGTAGTCTATCTCATCGAACGATTTCTATGTTCTAATATTATCCACAGTATTTTACATAAAATATATCTTCATGTATACATACTTATATGCGGTATATACAGACGTTTCTTACAATAAATAAACAATCTATTGTATCATTCAAAACTTGTAAATGACTCTACGATCGCAGCACACATTCAAAGTGATGCATTTTTAAGTACCTGCACGCACGCGTTTCACAATCTTTCTTCAGCAGTTCATCTACCTTAATTGACTCGTCACACTTTTCAAAATTATAAACATTTCTAATGAACATTACGCAATTTTCATTTCCACAAAATTCTTCTCTCTAACGCTTGGCAGTTAGCAAATGCATTCATATCAAACGATTTACAATTTATCAATGTCAACGTCAATTTCTGACAAAAGAAACACAAAAAACACTTCTTCCAGCTCGAAAACAGTGTCAAACGCAAAACTGGAAAAGATCGTCGAAATCATCATGCTCGTCGTCATATTATCATCACAGTGGCACGACTAATCAGTCTGAATACAGGTTTGAAAAGAGAGTTGAAATTGCAGGGAAATGTAATGGACATGTAAGTGTGCGATCGAAGCTCAGTCCTGCGGAAAACCCTTTCAAACTCGCATTCAGACCGACGTTACTCAACCAGGCATCTTGCGATTTATCATAGCGCCCAGATCGGTGACGATCTGTTTGTGTTCCGGATGAACCATGAGTGTCCTCGCGCTGAGAAACGAGATATCCGGTAATTGCTTTAAAATCCTCGTAGTTTCCGCGGAAACGGTAATGGTGCGTCCGAATTTGTCCAGGACGACGTGCTCGCTCTGCGGCTTCGATTGCTCCTTTTTATTTTTTCTGTGGTCTTGTCGATTCGTTTCCTCGCTAGACAAGGACTTGTTCCTGGACGTCGTTTGCGGGGCGGATTTCGACGATCTCGCGGTCGTCTCCGGCTCGGACGAATGCTGATTTTTCTTCCACTCCTTCCTGTTCGGCCCGGGCAACGGTTCGATTATTTTGGACGCTTGGATTTGGTTCTGTTGCCGGTTGCCGCTCGTCTTAGAAAGCTGCCAATCTTGAGATGAACTTGCAGCTGCCGTGTCGGGTGAATCTAAGTACAAAAGAAAACGTTAATCGCAAAAGTCAATACGGCGAAACGTGACGTTGCAGAAATATCTGGGACGAATTCCATAGATAAGAAAACAACAAAGGCAATATCTCCTCGACGAGAAAATTACGCATGCATGCTTGCAGGGAAAGTAATGAAAACTCAGCGATTTTCATGGAAACGAGAAAGACGAACGAGTCGAAAAAAAGTCAAAGAAACCTCAGATTCGGGGTTGGGGCTGAGGAAATGTTGGACAAATAACGCGTAAAGCATGCAAGGAAATCCAGCCGTTGAACTTACAATCGTACATCGAGTTCCTGATGCAAACAGCGTGACGATGATAGGATTCAGAGTGTACGGTACAATGAGGCGTTAGTAGGGGATCAAATGGGCATAGCAAGTCCAGCGGTAGAAGTGCGGACAACCCACCACCTGCATGGTCAGTTTATTACGTTTCGCAAGAAGAAAAGCTCCCAAAAAGTGTTCGTAAGACCAAGTCTACTGCCGAATTTCCGATTTTCAGAGACAAAAAGTCCTACTTTTATCTGTACAAATGCCGACGCAGAGAAATTTCGGGGCAATCGACGAAAAATAAGATATGAACTTGGTTTATTCAGCGTGTCAACTGTGCCGCGGTGAAGTTTTAGTCACAGTCATGCTGGCAACGTTTTATCTTTGTCTTTCGACTTATCGCAAGTACGCGAAATAAAAATTCAGCGTGAATTATCCCCTTGCAAGAACCAAGCTTTGGGAGAAAATACTTACTCGAGTCCAGAGGATTCACTAGGCCGGAACTATTCCAATCGAATTGCGCAGCTGGAACTTCCTGTTAAAGCAAGAACTATCTTTTAGTTGATTTTCCAAGCTCGATTATCACGATTGATTCGATTGCGAATCACTCTGTACAAAATGCTACAGAATTTTTGAAACGTACTTCGGCGTTCGTAGAATTTTGCAATTTTCCTGGATGCGATGCGCCACTTTGCTGCGACTCGGTCGCTTTTACAGGTTCCAGCGGTGAAAATCCAAGGTTCGCCGCGAATCTCGGCATGCTGGGGTTCCACCTCGGTCCAAACAGCTGAAAATAATTCGAGTATGAAATTCTGAAATCGGAGTTAAACTGCGAGCGAAACTCACTATATTGCGAGAATCAATTCCTAGAGCGCTTAAGAGTAAATTATTGCTGCTGCTGTTGGACCACTGGTAAGTCAGAGCGTTCGTTTCCTCGATACTTTTTAAACTGTTCCAAGCTTCGTCATCTTCGATTATCAGAGGCTGCAAATTTACTTCGGCTTCCGGAGAAATCACAGGAAACATGGACGTTATTATATCCTCTATTTTATTCGCCACCTGAAACATTTTCCATTAACCATTTATCAAATTCTTATAGTTGGCTCATAAAGTAACGACAAACATCGAGATATTGAAACATTCCAAGGTAAAGAGAAAACAATGTCTAAAAATGCAAATTTTGTCTACGAAATGACAACATGAAAACCTAAACTTACATTTTTATTATCTATGCGACTTATGGAATCTTTTAAACTAAGTTGCGATCGGTCTATCGAGGTTGCAACGGACGATTTGAAATTGCTAAATTCGAAGTCGTCGAAGTCATCGAAGTCGTCGGATTCATCGGGACGATCCTTCAGTTCCGCGACGTCCGGTTTCCATTCCATCGAGTCGCTGGAATGCATCGGTTCCACCGCGTTTGAAAAGTCCGCGAATTCCCCGAAATCGTCGTCCAGTTCAGCGGCGTCTTCAACTTTGGACTGCGATTCTTGAGGCAAACTCTCGATCGCAGTGTCCTTTGTACTCGAAATCGTGCCATCGTCAAAATCGTCCGGTTCTTCGCTCCACGGGTTTGGCAGCGACACTCCCAAATCACCGGATGCATTTTCGTGATCAAAAACCGGATGGTACTCGACGAACGTAGAAAAATCACAGTCGAACGTTTTCTCCTCCGAGTCCTCGAGTTTCGGCTTGTAAATTTCGTCGTTCGAGACGTTGGACTCCTCGACATTATCGCATTGCTTGAAATCGTCGAATTCGTCGTCGAAACTTTCGTGTACAGCCGCGCCGTGTTCTTCGAAGCTCTCGCTTCTGCTTTTACAAACCGGCGAACCTGAAAAGTCTGCGTCGACGGACGCAGCTGATTTTTCAGTGTTCGCGCACTCGTCCCGAGTGTATCCTACGAAGGAACCAATTTCTTCACCGGACTCGTTTTCCTGCTCCTCGCACTCCCAGGAATCTCCGTAATTGTACAGATCGTTATCCAAATGCTGCCGTAGGTCCGGCATGATTGCGGGATCGTCCAGGATTAAACTCGGCAATTCTTCGTCGTTTACATCTTCCGCGCTGTTGCTGCTGGGCCCGGAAGAATCTGCCTTGAACTTTGAACAATCTCGGTCATTCGCCGCTTTCGTTTGGCCCGCGGTGAAACTGTTTGAATCACTCAATTCAGTCAGTCGCGCGGAAACGTAACTCGAGCTAATACTAAGGTCTGCTACTTCTTTCGCTGCGTCACAGCCATTTTCAACAGAAGCTTTTCTCTGGCTACTACTACAACTACTGCTTATCGTTCTATCATCTAAGCTGATACGGCTTGCTGCGTCATCTATTTCCTTGGTAGACGAAGCTTTGTCTTTCGTTCCTGGTCTCACCGATTCACTCTCCGAGTGGGAATTTTCGACGACGCCGTTTACCTTCGATAAGGTTTGCGGGTGTTGTTTCAAAGTTGCTGATTTCTGGGGCGAATCAGAAGCTATTGATAGGCCTGTAAAAAGATAATTTGAAGGAATGAAAACTATATTCTCCAAAAATAAACGTCTATCGATCTCACCGTCTATTCCACCCGTTGTAAAATCCCCGAACTCGTCGTTATCGTCTTCCGAATCTCCGAAATTGTCCAAAGGGGGCGGAGTTGAACTGACAAGTGGCGGAAAAGCCATGGTGTTTTTGATCCTTGAAAAAAAGCAGATGTTAATGTAATGAATATCGAAAATAAGAAATAAAAAGAAACCAATAAGAATCCATCAAACTACGAAATCTGTTGTGAAAAACGTTATCGCGTTATCGATTGAAAGGCACACACAAAAATCCATCGCTCCGATTATCAGCAACAGAATTAAATAGTACAAAATTACATGGATTTCGTGTTCGAATGTGGTAGTGTCGCGCATTCGCAGCCGTACAACGATCCTTGACATATGTCAAATGCGATTATTGTATTGAGGTTAACATTAGTTCCCAATGATGTACACAAACTCGGGCTGAATACATCGAAAACCAGAGAAAAATGGAGTTGTCAAATGGCGATTTTCGTGATGAAAATAATGGGGGGAAAACGCGGATCATGTAATCAATACGCACCTTCAGCTCGATGAGATTGAGATAACACCTTGACTGATCTTTACGATTCCTCTGCCCCGAATAAAAATTCACCTTTCGATCGCGATTGTCCTTATCGTATAAACAGTTGTTATCCTTGGGGCGCACATTTTAATCCCGATTATAGCTTAGAAATGTCTCGAATTGACGCATGTTTGACAGTCTCCTCGCGTATTCAATTAAACCGAATGAAAATGTGAAATCGCGAACATCACCTGTTCGGTTCCGTGGTTCCTACAATGCCGTGGTGACGCGCATGCGCCGTTTTAGCTGCGCATACTCGCTTTTCCTTTTATTTTAGCCGTCGATTGAAAATTTTAATGAAAAAGCAGAGGTACTTTTGAGATTTTTTACTTCGGTTTTGCGCAACATTTCTTATCTTCTATTTACAAAATTATGATGCAATTCATTTAATTTTACAACATTCAATCACATTTCTTTCAATTGCAAATCCCGTAGTACACGTCTTTTCCAATTCTAATGTATTCTATCTTCTTGCAGTGCCTCAGTGCTGTGCATAAATTCAAAGTCATCTTGTCCATATTCTTTTTCATGTACCTGTTGTAATCCGCATCCGTGAAAAAGCGCACGCTTCGTCCTAAAATTAAACAAAGCAGAAGGTATAAACTTTGTACTTGGTGAAACGATGAAGAATAAATTGTATGAACCTTGCTTTCTGTTAACAATCGTTTGATGTTTTTGGTATTCCGAGAATCGAACGAGTTCCCCTTTCTTTTTAGCTGTAATTTTGCCAAGTGCTATCAAATTGTATTTCTCCTCAATAATTTCATTGAAGGTTTGTATCAAATTGTTCAAGGAGTCGATGGTATTTCGGTTTATCATATAGTGCGGGATTTTTTTAAACTCTTCTGGCGTAAGTAACAAGATTTTTTCCTGCTTGTTCGCGATGGATCCTTGGACCAATGCATTTCTATGGTCGCTTGCTTCTTTCGTATTCACAGGCTCAACCTCGAGTCCATTTTCGTCGTTCGCCATACTCACATACTGCTCCACATACGGAGGAATGTTGTTCGTCATGTGAATTACTTTTTTGTTCAAAATTTCCAGCTGCACCATTTTTTCCTGCAAAAAAATTTTACTTGTTACATGTCCTTGTCCTTGTCAAAAGGGAGAAAATCGCCTTCTTTATTTAAACAAAAATTGGCAGATTCTTAGAAAAATTTTGTTTTACAATTACTGTAAACTCTTGTTTATTTTAAGTCGCTGACAATGTAAACAACTCATTATTTCAAGCTCAAAAGTCGCAGTGTCTTCGATTGAGTTAAAATAAGCGAAAGTTTATCTTATACCTTCATTTCCTCATTTTTATTTTTGACCAAGTTCAATTGTTCGTGTAAATTTCCCATATCATCCTTGATAATATCAAAAATCGTGCTTATTTTCTTCAGATCTCCCGTCACTACTTTTTCACCTGAAATCATAACGCGGTCAGAAAATTCGAGCGATTCGTCGCCCAAGGCTCCAAAACAAAACAAATGTGTCGTAAACAAACCAACCTTTCAACAAAGTCGTAATATTCTGATACTCGTAGACTCTTTCGAGCCGACTTTGCAGCACGTCAAATAAATCCATTTTAAGATTCGATTCCATATCGATTCGAGAAGTTTTCGTTACACAAAAGAACCTTCTTTCCCGAACCGTAAAAAAACAAATCAGCGTGTTATCGAGAGAAGTTATCCAAAATAATTCGGTTACTTTCAAAAACTATCATTCGCGCCCTCTGCAGTCCCGGACTAGAACTAACCGTCGCACGAATTAACCGGCTCGAAGCCCGAAGCCCAGAAGAATGACCAATAGCGAAGCCGGACAGCGATCACCTGTGAAATTTCCGTTGGATCCGTCTCGCGGAGCAAGAGAAATCCTTTTTCCACAGGTGGTTTGTTTTGTAGACTTTACATCCTCCTCGAAGGGTGTCGTCGAGCACTTAGCCAACCGCGACAGCAGTCAAAATGGTTGACGCGCGAATTTTTACGTGAAATATCCGTCGGAAGCGTTCAATTCACGCGTGTCAAAGTTACGAGTGCGCGAGAGCGAAAGCTCATACCCCGATGGATTTACGGCGTACATTTTAGAGCTGCGAGCCAGCGACTCGGTGCCTCTTCGTAACACCTACGCTCTTTACGTAAATACACACATCTGCAAACGTCGGAACCGTCCGTTTTCGTGAAACCGTGCCATTTATTCCACTTTTTCACGCTCCGCAGCCTCGATTTTGCATTTCCGAGCTCATTGCTTCGTCGAGTTTCAGCTATTTTGACTATTTGCTTTGTTGTCTTTCGGCTCTTCACCGCGGTTTTATTCTTCATTCTGGTTCTTTTTCACTCCGAGTACCGTGTGTTTATGTGGTAAATGCATGGCCGATTTGTTTTGGACTGCGAAGGAAAAAGACTGATTTTTACGGGACAAAATGGAGAAAAGGCACGATACACTCGCTCCGTTTTCTTCAGGTGAGTTTTTATTTACTCGCGTGTAATTTGCACGGGGATAACACGATGAACTCTCGCTTATTTCAACGTCCAGTTAAAAATACCGAGAGTTTTTAAAGAAGTGAAGGAGATTTAAAATAAACGAGAGTTCATTTTACTGACTTTTTTTCCATGTCATTTATTAATTACTTTTTTTATTCTGTAGATTGGAGGAGGTACTTTTGGACATTTGAATCTGTGATAAAAGAAACTGGAATTTTAACGCTTTATTAATTATTTGTTAATTGTTTTGATAATTCCTTTAACTTTTGTTATGAAT
>JABFQM010000332.1:0-39557 GCA_022816865.1 Zelostemma sp. ZL-2020 | reverse complement strand
AAAACGGAATTCTTTGTGAGGCTAACAGAAATGCCCCATACAAGTGTGACTTTGTTGACATTACAGGGCAAATTTTTTTCAGTGTGCACATTTTACACAAAATTTGATCAAATTTCATGTAAAAATGTTTGTTTGGTGTTTACATGACATTTGATCATCGCTGTGTCCGCACGTTTGTAAAAAAACGTGTGCAAATCGTTTTTTCTGATCTTTGAATGAATATAAATTTAAATTAATAGTAATTCTTTTTTATCGATTTTCCCAACAAAATTATTACAATATTGCAATTTCCGAAAAAAAATTTCACCTCACGCTGGGGACGAACCTAGGACCTCTTTGCAATATTGTAATAATTTGGTTGGGAAAATCGATAAAAAGGAATTACTATTATATCCTACCCAACGAAAACCTATCATACAACTATATAACAACTTGGATAACAATACCATCGTGTAAATGAGGGTTCTTGCATTTCTAACATCATCGAGTAAAATGGGAATTCTCAAATTTGAAATAATAAGTCTAAATTAATAAAAGAGAAAATCAAACCGTAATAAACTGTTATCGCATAGAAATAAAGAACAACAATAAACAAAACAAAACAAAAACATGCTCAAGTCGAGACTTGAACAAGCGCACCCACGTTGCTCAGGCCAAAGTTTTACCCCCATAACCAAGAAAGCTTACGATAACCAATACATACCTTGCGATTAAGACTTGATTCAAAGGCAGAGTCAGTTCTCATTACTTTTTGACAAAAAATGTCTTCCGATCTTGTATCATATTATATGTCCATATCACGTAATGGATTCAAAACATCTCATTTTCTTAGTAGATTTTAGGGGTAGATGTAAAGTAAATATACATATGGTATACGCATTAGTACAAAATGTTGCTCTTCTTTTATTCAAGTCGACGTTTCTTTCATATTGTACAATGATCGCAAAACACGCAATTTTCCGGATTAATACCTATTCATGCACAAACTACGTTCCCGTTCACAGGCGATGCCAGCAATGCGACAATTCAAACAATTATGTACTCTGTACTCACAACTATTCTCATAACTTTCCTAAAAGTATATTGCTATCAATAAAAAAGGTTTTATTCCGAAAAAATATATACACACATACGCCGAAATGGAAAAACGGGAAAGGTGCAGATGTACTGCGATCGTGCAATTAGGTTGAGTGGGGCAATTCCGACTACCAAAATGCAAAAATTTTCTATTTTGGTTTTCTGCAGTCTCACCTTACAATACAATCGAAATTAACTATACGTATATGATTCGGGAGGTGGCGGTTTGATTTACGTTTTCTTGTTTTGAACGAACATTTTGCTCACCTAGTAGGGCGAAGGCACCAGTAAAGGGGAACAGCTTAGCCTAGTGAAGAATAGTATATTGTGCACCGAGAGCGAAAACGCTCGTTTCCCTTGTATAAAAAAGTTCGAAACCACTACAGACCACTACAGATTACTACAGGAAATCTGTAGTGATCTCTGTGTCCTGTAGTAATCTGTAATGGTCTGTAGTGGTTTCGAATTTTTTTATACCGGGTTGCGCACCGGTTTTCTCTCAAGGTTCACATGCTATTTTTTTTAACAGCGGAGCGAGAATGCAAGTTTTTGTTCTGCTCGGGAGGAGCGAAAACGAGCGTTTTCGCTCGTTTGAGAAGTTCAAACGAGCGAAGAAGAAGTTCAAATGGCTGCTCATTTAGGTGGCCATAGCGTCTACAAGATGTTAACAAAAACTTTTTTCAAGACGTTATGCAACGTCTTGTAGAGCATCAACGTGTGAAGCGAGGTTATGGCTTTAAACGTCGATGCTCTACAAGACGTTACCGTAACGTCTTGAAGACAGTTTTTGTTAACATCTTGTAGACGCTATAACCACCTAAATAAGCAGCCATTTGAACTTCTTCAAGATGACTTGAAGACGTGACTGCGCAGTATCGCAACGTCTTCAAGACGTACCCTAATTTTCCTGATAACGCAATTTAGACGTCTGGTAGACGGTCGTGTGTTATTTGGGTTGTCGAAGAAATTATTTTCCAACATTCATATCTTTTTTCATTACTGGAATCATGATGTAGTGAAATGGTTTTATACATTTTATAACTCGAGTAAATATATCAATCAAAGTAAATTTCTATAGAACATTATTTTTTTACATTTACTTTTAATTTTGTTCCTTTACTAGTGTAAATTCTTTTACTGGTGCCTTCACCCTACTAGAGTTGTTTTAAAAAAAACACATTTGCGTGATCGGAATGATTCTACAAATGAGGCTTGTAATGCAAAAACATTATTTTATTTTTACACTCATAAAACACAAATATATGATCGCACCGGCAAAATAACTAATAAATACACACAAGAATATGCAAAAATCCGAAAACCAAGATCAGCGTTATCAACTTTGACTTTTACTGGTGACTATGTGCCGTAATCGGAATTGCCTCGCTTACACTTGGGAACAATATACTATTGATTTTTGTATTGCTTAAACGTAATTCAATTTTCTTTTTGATTTTATTTTTACTAAACTGAAATTTTAGTAATTGTGCAATCGGCAGCGTTACCCAGTTACACTTATGCGCTTCAAAACAAAACTGTTGCATTTTGTCTTCGAAAAGCTTCGACTAGTTCGACATTGTTGTAGACTAAGAGACTGCACGAATATCAAAAAATATATTATATCGTTATTTTCTTCAGTTTTGTATATGAAAACAAATCAATATAAGGTATTCTAGCATCAAATAATATTGTAATTGAATGCAAAAACCATTGTCTTTTTTTGAAAAGAAAATTATAACATGATAAATTTAATGCTATGCATAGTATTATCCATGGAAGTAGTTTTCTGAGAATGTTTCGAATATACAAACATTTCAAAACAGAATAAGTCATACGAACTGAACAGACACAAAATTATGAAAAGATTCACTTCCTTCTATCGTGTACTTTTTGTAGTTTTTTCCCTTGTTGGCGTTGCACGCGAAATTACACACATGCTTCTGAAAGTACAGTATTATACAATAACTATCATAACAATTATCATTATTCGCAATATTGCGATTAGTTAGCTAAGGGCAAGCATATAAAATTTCAATAGAATTACGAAGATTTTGATTGCGGCTAAAGTGGCTTCTCGTTTTTGTTACTTTGTCCTTTATAAAATTTACAATTGCAAAAATTGCGCACGTAATGCTAGTCGAATGATTGTTTCCTCGGAGTCATTGTCTTGGCATACAACTCGTTCGATTATTTTTCATAACTGGCAACAATTCTGATTTTCAGTTACATGCTTAACGCGTTCAGGCAACCTATACGACCACGTTCAACGAGAGTACGCGTGAATACACTTTTCTAATCTCGTGATATGTAAGCTGCAAGCATTTTTAGCGCTGAGAAAAAACTATGGTATTTAATGCATTCAATTTAAATCACAATTTTTTACAGTTGTAGTTCGATTGATGTTGAAATCATAAAACATCATAATATTTTAAATACGACCATTTCACATGTAACAAAGTTTGAATGTTTGAGAGACGCATCAATTTTCTGTTTCTTTTCTTAGCATTGACTTCAAACGGAAAAATATGCGATTCTCCGTTAACTCTCTCACGCACAACTACTTTTTTGTGTCACGTTCATCTAACCTGAATTAATGCAATTTTACTCGATGCATCATTTTTGTACTGAATTACAGTATCGCATTAACAAAATTTAATCTGTACCTATCAATCGATGATAAGCAACTTTGGCACAAGTACCAAAGTCCAATTAACTACGAATTTATCCACAATCAGTTATTTTTCTACTAGTCGTCGAATAATCTATATTCTACATAGATAATTAAAAACATCCACAACTTTCAAGTAATTGTTAGGTGAACAATAGCAAATAAATTATTTTTCAAATAATTTCCTTTGTCTGAATTGGGTTAAATGTAAAATAATATTTTCCTACAAACTTGGTTTGATTACACTCATTCCTTTTTACGTCATTCTTACGATAAAACTAGATTGAATTATTTCACAATTGACATATGTTTATTTTACACGCCGCAAAGGTAGTGTCATCCTTTTTTCCCAGCAAATTTCCACTGCAAAGTGAAAAATTCGTCGAGAATATCGTCCGAAGGCAATATAAATTTAATACATCAATCGAAATTCGAAAACTTGCCCAAAAATATCGATTGTCTGGCAGTACAAATTTTAAAAGCTTTTTTGTAAATTTTATACTTACACGGAGAAAAATTATTTGAAAAAAGTGCTCTAGTTTCAAGTAAACGGGTGCTATCAAGCCGATCTTGATCGTTTTTCTTATAGTTCGAAAATGTTTGATACTTAATGAAACAATTTTTGCCACAGCTATGGGAGAAACGAGTATATTCATTAGTGATAATCTCGGAAATGGAAAAAATTATGACTCATTGGAAAGTTTACCGTGAGCCGAGCAAAAATTCCCATAGCTGGTTTGAAGTTTTCTCGCATGCTGCACTAATAGTCCTTAAACCAATGGGACTGTCGGAAAACTTTTTGAAAATTATTAACTGCTATTCTTAAAAACTGTATTCATGTACTTTTTGAAATAAATACGGCATCATATCCATGTGTATGATTGAAGGTTCATTACAAGTTCAACAATTGTCAACGAACGATGTTCGCGACCTGAAAGGACGATGCGTTATTACAAACATCGAATATTTATATGAATTTTGGATTCAGCCCATAAAAAGTTTTTTTCTTTTTTTTCAGAGCGTGTATCGCAAGAATTGAACAATAATACAATCTGCCGAAAATGCAGCAAAATACGGCATCAAAAGAGTCTAGAACAGCGTAGGCACTTTTAGGAAAATGGGTGATTTTAAGTGAGCAGTCTCACTCAGAATAATGTACACATTTTTTAAGTCATCCAATCCTTTGCTCTCGAAATCTCCTCGAGATTTACAATATTGCTTGCTGATTTATTCCAAGACAAAAGTCAAGGCGTTTCAATTAACACGTTATTGTGCAATTGGTTTTCGAAATATGATTCGAAAAATTGTTACGTAAGACATACAAAATTATGTTCATACTTATTCGTTCAAAAAATTTAATTTCTGATTTTGAAAAAAACGTGTTTAAAATTTTACAGTTCACCTGTAAAAATTGTTCAATTTTTAATTGTCAATTCGCTGCCTTTGAAATTTTATCGCTTATAACCAGTGTTCATAAATGCTGACTTCAAAAACATAGTTTATCGCAAGTTTTCGTTATCTGAATTTGAATTCGTACAGTAAAAAAGAAACAAAAAATGCAAAATACTTTCGCTGCATATGTCGGTACAAAAATTGGTATGTGTTCTTCGCGTTTATCGTAAAATATAAACACAAAGACAAAGTGCATTTGTATTTAAAAGTATTTGATGAAATACCATAGAGATACCTTCTTATTTCAAAAGTATTTTGCACGAAAACGGTGCATCTAACTCAACAAACCTCAACCCGGAAATAAATATTTCAACCAAAATAAATTCATATCTTTCGATCAAATAGAACATGACGTAAAATTGTTATTAAGCAAAACAGATTTTCGTTTCCGTTGATCTTAAAATCGAGTAGCGGCGATGTAACAAAAGAAACCCGAAATAGTTCATCCTTCGCTAGGCGTTCGGCATTTTCATTAAATTTTCATTTTCTACAAATCCTACAGAACAATCGCTTCTTTCGTTAACGAAAGAAAATTACACGCCGCGAAACGACAATTGCTTTATCAACACACAAACTATGAGATATAATACATATTTCACAAGTTTGACTCTCTCATTTCAGTATTTCAGCATTTCAGCCTCTCTTCATAGGCCATTCTTGCATTTCCATCAGCAACAGGAAGAAGAAACTCGGATTATTGTTAGTTTCAAACAATTCCAACCAAGGAAGACGAGAAAAATGGTTGTTTACGTAATTATCGGCGAACATTCAAACTGCGTATCTTTATCAAATAAAAAGTACTTATCGTCTTCCAAGAAATATGACGAAAAATACAGTTATCTCGATTGATTGATTTGCCTGTCTTTGTTTTTTAGGTTCTTTCGCGCTCTTTCATGTCCCCTGGAAATCGACGACTTGGCACTAGCGTTACGAAATGGCTCACGTGGAGAAAATGGGAAACTTGGCTCTCGTCCCGAGGCCACGTAATCAGAATAGGCCAAAGTTGCTTCTTAAAAACTCCTTAATCGGCACGTAATACTGGTTCCTTAATGCCACCATTTCCGGCGTCTTGCGCAGGGCGTTAAAGAGCGACGTGTCCGTCTCGAAGACGAGGACGATAACGATGAAAAGGACGATGACACTAAACATGAACGCAGGAATAAAGAGCCTGATAACGTGGAGACTGTTTTGCCTGAGCTTGCTCTCGATCCGTCGCGACGGGGTACGCAGTTTCGAATTCTGGAGCTTCTGCATCTTCGGTACAGGCGTGACCGAGCGGCTCGTCGATTTCCCCGTTGCGTCCAGCAACTGACTCTCGGAAGATGAGTGATCGAACGAGTCGCGAAAGCAGTAGTCGTTTGGCTCGCCCTCGTGCTGGTACGCTGAAACACAGCAACAACGAGATCATCAACGAGTAAATCAACGTGCTCTCCCATCAAACGACAGAAAATAGAAGCGTATTCAAAGGTACTGCTGCTGAATACAAGTCTGCCCATAACGCGTATTCAATGTACGGGGAATTAATGTCTGCCAGGAGTATAGAAAAAAAACAGCTGAAAAGTCGAATACCGGGTTCGACTTGAAAAACCGTCGTAAGCTCCCCTGGGTTACCAGAAAACTTCCTACTGCTCAACAAGGAAGCAAGTACTGCGCAAAATCGAGAGAAAACGCGCGTTTCACGACTCTGACAATTATTTTCGAACTGTAAAACTTGATTACGAATCAGATTACAAATTGCGTTAAGCCACAAGTGTTGTCTGGAACGAGAGGTATTTTTTTCTTGTAAATAAAATTAATAATAATCACGTATTTTGTATTTCTTTCACTACTGGGACATGGTCCATTACTGGGACATCTACCTTATGTGTATTAAATAAGAGAAGAATAGAAAAGCAGCATGTCTGAATACAGTTCTATCATAAACAGCCACATTTTGTATTGGAGTATACGACTCCTAATACGCTTCTATTTTCTGTGGTTTGACGGGTTGACAAGTGCGAGGCGAGACGAAACGAAACGAGACGAGATTAACCGTCACCGTGGGGGAAAGCCTGGCAACAAACTTTTCCAACAGTCAATTTCTTCTAGTTTTACATAAACATTTTAGCGCTAAATCTCAAGTCGAAGCTTTCACTTCTATGATACGTATGCATAATTTTTGCACAGTTTCAAGTTTTTCTACCAGATCTTCCACATTTTTTTTACACCGGAGATTTTTATAATTTACCTTCCAAACATACAGGATTTACCAATGCCGAACTACATATATAACTACATAACGTCATTCCATCGAATGACGACTCTGAAATTATGAAATGCTACATTAAAAACATAATTTTAACCACTGATCGACAATAAAATAAAAAACAAGTTTAGGAACTGACATTCCTGGCGATGAGCCGTAACCTAAGCTCAGGTTACCTCAAGTTACACATTGAGTTACAAAGTGCAACAATGTAAGCTAACAAAAACTAATACACTAATACACTATTACAAAGCGTCGCAGGAATTACATGAAATTAGGTATTTTTCAAGAATCAACGGTTTCGGTAGCAAAAATAACTAAATTACTTTTTCAACAAGCGAAATTCGCACGTATTAAATTCTTGATACATGCAAAATTATAATTTTTTATGTATTTAAAGCTCGAAATACTATAACAATTATTCCCATTCCGTATCAGGACTATTTTTTGATTTGTTTCAAGATCCCAGATTGAACAATTGTTTCTGTTTTCCTTCGGTCACTCTCAAGTTACATACTTGCACTAAGTAACTTTAGGTAACCTTAATTAAGTTACCTTAAGCTACACGGAAAAAAATGGTTCGTGCTCCGTAGCCATAACAGTATGTGTCTTATTTTCTAGCTAAAAAGCGTATATATTCTGCCTGTATTAGAAATACAATGTATCTGGAAGCATTGAATAAATATGGCTGTTAAATATTGATGCCACAGAAAAACAGTAATAGCACTATAGCCGTAATGTATGGCTATAATCTTTCTAGTGCATTTTGGCATACTTCATCTGCTTTGAACAGTCAGAAATCTGATTGAATTAACCATATTTTCTGGCGGGCGAGTTTACAATATCGGTATGTCTACTGCATCCAGAAAATGTTCGATTGTATGATACGCCCAATACTTTCTGGCTACTGTATACAGTAGCCAGAAAGTATTGTTAAATTCTAGCTATAGCTAGAATTCTGTTTGTACTCTCGATATATTTTTTTCCGTGTGGTTAAATTAGCCAGATTATAGCGACTAAACTAAGTTGCAACCAGAAAATATGGCAATCGTAGGCAGAATTATACTTATTCGAGCTAGGCGTTTAGTTTTGATGGCCAAACCAGCAGTATTCCTGCAACCTTATGAGTATTGCTGCTGTCAACATACCACTTTTTTCCGTGTGCTAATTTGAAGATTTTTCTGTTCAAAAGCCAATTTGTGCGCGGGAAAAGATATATGCAATCCACAACCAGAATTCTGGCAACAGTAATTATACAGAACGGCGTCATGTCCATAGCTGGAAAATATGAGTAGCATAAGGAGATCTATCCGTAACTTGATCTGAGTTTTGGTTACGGTATCCAGATATTCTGACCAGAATAGATGTAATCATACTAGTATTGCTATTGTGTCTAGACTACTTTTCCCAGTATGAAATTGACTACTTTAAAGATTTCGGTACTTTTTGGAGAGAATTTGGTTCTATTTAAAGAGTTGAGTAGCTCAGTTGGTAGAGCAATCGCCCGGATAGCGAGAGGTCCTGGGTTCGTCCCTAGCGTAAGGTGGAATTTTTTTCGGAAATTGCCAAAATTTGGTTTAAAGATCGTGGATGGTATTTTCGTTGAATTAATTTCTTAAAAATTGTTTGTTCACCATCGTGAAAATGAGGGTTCTTGCGTTTCTAACATAATCGAGTGAATGGGAATTCTCCAATTTGAAATTTAAAGAGTTGACTCTCTTTTATTTTAAGCTGCTGGGGATGGGTAAAAGGACTAGGTTGAAATAAGTTGAATACATTTTATGAACAATGGGATGGGAGTCAATTCAAAATGCGTTTGTATCAACCGATAAATCTGGTAAAGGACAAATTAGTCTTGAAAAGAAACAATTCTGGGATTCGAACTTGGAACTCTCTGCGTTAAAAGATACGCACTTCACTCTCAGCTACACCTCAGCTGAAAAAATAGTTCAATATTATAGTTATTACACGAGTAATAAATGCTGATAGACATCTTGAGAAACTCAAGACTTTCAAGATGCAAATATCCATCTAAAAAATATAAATTCGAGTTTATTTCATCCGTTGCGGATTTTTTCGCATTATACTATAGTATCTTCTCACAACGTGCGTTTCTCTCTAAATTCCTTGGAGTGAATTAGTCACTCCAACCGTGGAGTGACTGGTCCAACCACTCTCCTTGGAGTGGATTTTCACTCCAATGGATTGGGAGTCTTCACTCCAATCAAAAGAGTGAAAAGTTTCACTCCAATTTTGAGAGTGAATTCATCACTCCTAGTTGGAGTTGAAAATTCACTCTATTAGAGTGAATCTTCTACTCCTAATGGAGTGAATAAGCCAATTCTATTGGAGCGAATTCTCCACTCCCGTTTAGAGTGAATTTGCCGCTTATATTGTGGTCGAATCTTGGTCATAAGCAGTGAGTCTGGTAGTGTAATGGCGTGCGTTCTTAGCTAGTAAGCGTAGGGTCCCGGGTTCAAATACCATAGATTCTAGAAATTTTTTCTGCGATAAAAAATGTATATAGCTTGTTAAAATACATGAAGTGAATTATGGTTACTTTGGATGACGTAGTACCCTGAAATTATAGTTTTTTCGTTATTTTAAAGAATTTCACTCCAACAAGAGTGAACTTTTCTGTCCAATTTTGGAGTGGTAAATTCACTATGACATTGGAGTGGAATTCCACTCCAAAGGGACTGGCGGTATTCCCACCCTTCGCTGGAGTGAAAATCCACTCCATTGGAGTGGATTTTCACTCCAAGGAATTTAGAGAGAAAAGCGTTCATATACAATATGCATGTATGACACTACAACGCTGTTGATTTAACGTTGTTGTTACATAAGTAATATGTACATAAAAATAACTTTCCCCAGTTTCTACGAAATTTTTTAGCTACGCAGGAGTCTTTATATTTTCATTACGATTGTGTCAACTGAAGCATTGCAGATGGATTTGTTTTCTCTTCAACTAATTACATTATTACATATAACATGGCGCGGTTTATTTCGTGCTTGATTTATTAACATCAAGAACAAACAAGGAATAGACAATTCGAGTTATTTGTAATGAACTCGGAAAAAAAGTTGTTGAATCAACACCACGGTTATTTTCTTGAATTTGATATAACTTTTTTCGAGCTCCATTTGAACATCAATTATTTGATTATTTCATTTCTTACGTATTTTATGAAAAAAGCTTGTCTTTTTGCCATTCTTAAACTTTCTCTTTTTCCCTTACATAATTTTAAAATGTTCTCGAGTTAAGAAATGAGGAAAGTGTAAGAGTAAAAAATGAACCCTATAATCCTCATTGTAATGGAGTGAATTAAATGACGTGATAAGATATGCGTGTATATTTAAGTAACCTTGATCAATGAGAAAGATTAATCGACGAAGGTTGATAAAATAAGTACAATAGATCGAGTGGCACAAGGTCAAAGTATTTTGGAAAGTGTTTCTGTATTTAAAATAAACTTGAATTACATGTACATCCGGCATTTTGTAACAGTGTCAGATATTTGTGAATTTAATTTTCTTTTTGTTCAACAGGACAAAGCAATTCATACACAAAACTGTCTTTTTTCAAATGTCATATTTAGAACAATATAATTTCACTTAAACCTCTTTTTCGTTTTCTTCTGAAAAGACGGTCAAGTTTCACCGTCTCGACACATAACAGACATCTAAGCAGCTTTGCAACATACGTGAATGTCCAGTTACTCGGGAATGTGAATTGTATCACGGGCGGATGTACTTGTTGTTGTCATAAATCGCAATTCACTATTCCAAAGGGTTTACTTTCTTCGCAATTGCGGCATTCTAAGTTTTAAAATAAATGAATACACATCTATCGCCCAATTTACATTTTAAGGAAATGCAGCTCTTCAATTTCAATGATAAACACATTTTCGGACGTGTAAAATGGGGAACTGAAAAATTTCAAAAAAATCAAGCCAGTCTATAAAGTAAGAGGTGTAATTTGTACGAATAATCGGTAGTGTCGAAACTATCAGCATTTGTCTCAAATATCTTTGATACCTTATACGATACTTTCTCTTAATAAGATTTTTTGTAACTGAACCCAAATGCAAATAGTTGCGTATTATTACACGCTTTTTTTATTGGAAATAATGAAATGCACTACCGACGAATGATTCGTATCATATGCATGCTTTTTGAATTAAATTGTGTAAATTACAGTTTCTTGGTAGAAAATTACAAGTTTCAATGTTCAGGTCCGGGTTGAACTACTTAGCATGGATTTTGTACAAATTAATAATTTTTAGTTGCGTTAATGCGTCCAGGGCCATTCAGCACTGTCGCAAATTATTATACTAAATCCTCTGATTATCATGCGAGGGTACACGGAACGACTTGTGGGACCCGATCGACAAGGTAATTGAACTTCCTTTTTGACTATAATTCTTTTCTCACTTTACAACCTTTCACTGTGAAAATTTAGAAATATAATCCAGAAATTAATCCGTGAAAATTAGTCAAATTGTTATCTACAATCGCGGAAAGAATAACTTGGAAAAATGAGGGGGGAAAATACATAATCTCAGTGCTATGATCTTGTACATGCCAATTATTACCAATAATTATAGCTGTAGGTGTTCCGATACTTCCTAAAAACTTTTTATGCAACTCTCGTACACTGAAAAAAGACATGATTGGTTCAATTATATTTCAGGTATTTGCCATTCTATACGCATTTGAATACGAAGAAACAAATGTTTGTAAAAAGTGTATACTTATAAGAGATCGTAAAAAATAGTACGCATTTCTACAAAAATACTAATAATTGTGGAAAAGTATAAAAACATTAATGACTGAACTCACGAAGTATCAGAAACAAGAAAAAATTTAGAGAACTTAGGAAAATACATACAAAAATAACCGCGGAAAAGTGCAATAAATTAAAATAAATATAAAAATTACAAAAGATACGGAAAACGAGGTGAATTTTCGAAAAAATTACAACAGAGACATAGACCTACCGAAAATAAAATTAAAAAACTACAGATTTGTATATTTGGTGTATTTTTTCCAATTTTTTTATTTTAGAAAATTTTTCCGTGGTTTTTGATAATTTGATGTAGATTTTCATAAGTTTTCGTGATTTTTTAAACGTTTCTACAGTTTTTTGTTAACACGTTTAAAATTTTTACTTGCTTCGTAAGTAATTCGTAGCTATTCATATTATTTGTTCTAAAATTCGCAGTAAATGTTATGAACAATTTTTTCCGTAGTGCATAAGAAACCGAACCGTAACAAAATTCACAAAAAATGCACTTTTCGATGCTCCGCAAGATTAAAAACCCCTTTTTTGTGTGCTTGTGTTACATAAAATAACATTGCAATCAGCATCTATCGAGAACTACTTTTTTCTACACCAAGCTCTCAGCCCCTACCTGAGGCACGAGTTACAGGTAAAGCAGGGGCTAAATTTTGGCCCGGGTAAAACTTGTAACTCTGAACGTAGAGCTACGATGGCTCAAGAAAAAAATACAAAAACAGAACTGCCATTCGTGAAGAGCAACGAGCAATAATTATGATTTTGACAGATGGTATTAAGCTGAAGACACGTCTGATGCGAAAAATTGTACTTTTTATTAAGCTCAATCGTGCCATTTTGTCACAGACATCTCTTGGTGTAGAAAAATATAGTTGAAACATTTTCGAAACATAACGATGTTGCAATATGCTTAAAAGGAACGAGTCGCCCGAGAGTAGTTCGCACTATGGTTTATTACAAAACAATACAGCGACCTAGCGTTTGCCTTGATATCACATACGTAGACACAGGACAAAGACTTCCTCTTTCACATTCGACGCTGAACAATCGTGATTGCACATTTTTATATCGGAGCATTCTCTCGTAGTTGTTTTGCAGTCAACAACAATATATGCAAACCGATACTTTCGAATTGAAATGTATACGCTAATAAAAATTGATTGTTACCGTAAAAAAGGACCAATCAACAATTGCAAGTGCATTAAATAAATTAATCCATGTATTAGCGTAAATGCTAAGACAATCAAGTATACGTGTTACAAATTTTTCAATGATCATTAGCTTTCAAATCGTGTTAACCGGAGCAATCAAGCGTTACTGAATATATTGTCTGCGGATCTCGATTATCCGCTGCAGAAAGAACATCAGCGAATTCGGCTTTTTATATTACAAAAGAGATTAAATGAAAAATATTCGGTAATGATTGAAATTGGTTTGGAAGAATTAATTTTTTCCTTGTATATACGTGCTTTTCAGAGAACAAAAAACACGATTTTATTTAATGGAGGGAATCATGAATGAACGATTTGAATTAGCAAATTATGGTTTGTGATTGAAAATTGTGCAACATGAACGACTTCAATGAGTAATTGACTTGAACAAAATGATCGTTTTCGTGATATTTTTATAACGTTTCTAGTGGTACTTTCTAAAGGCTATAATTACGTTTGCGTAAATCGGAAATACCTCGATACAATATACAGTTCGTACGTGAAAAATTGTAGCGTTCTCGAAGTCACGTGCTATGAATGTTCACTACGGAAAATTTCCGACCTTGACCGACATGCTATCCCGACGCCGGGTTGGGTGCCGAAACCTACGAACCCTAAAATAATAACCGAGCATCTAGATCGGATGTACATACAATATCTACAGTAATATCTTCGTTTACTTAGTAGATCCACTAGAGTTCTCAGTAGAAAACAGCGAACAATCATAACTGTACGATTAAACAATCGTATTTCTTACGAATACGATTGATATTTATCGTTCTTAATCGTTTTTCGATCCATAAAGTAGATATCCAATGATCCGCTGAGATCTACAAAGATTTCTGATGATCTTCAGAAATCTTCAGAGATCTTCTTAGTAAAGAGGATAATCTGGATAACAATTGAACTTTAAACGTTATTCGGTCATTGAAAACTTGAGTCTCGGTAATTCTAACCCTGCCCATTAAAACTTGATCGAGAAGCTGATCAAATGTGATCAAAAATGATCGAGAATGTCGCAATTTCAGATCATGTTTTGTCATTTAAGATTAAATCGATTTTGCGTACCCATTTTCAGCTTCATATTATTTCATAAAGTTTTTCGTATGGATTCATAATAAGAACATTGTTGAATTATTAGATAATTTTCTAGAATAATAATATTAAAATTGAAATTCGTGGATAACATTCACTGATGAAATTGTGATCCGCGGAAAAGTTGTATATGACAATACATTATCATATCCTACGATCATCTGATATACATTATTTATGTTTAAAATCGCTATGCTCCCTTACACAGGAAAATCATTTTCAAATACGGTTTTCAGTATTAATCATATGTGATTTCTATAGGAATCACATAATCATAGCTATCCTTAAAGCTCAGTATTTCTTGCACCTGTATATTAATAAATAATTCACAGTATTTCAGCTACTGAGACTTATGAAATTTACTTATTTTCTCAAGTTAAACACTGGAACTTTGAAATTTGTTCACTTTTGTTGCAAATTTTTTATTTTCAAGAGAAATACTGGGACTAAAAAATTGTTCCAGTTTTTAATGAAATACGATTAGCTTGTTAATTGCAATTTAAAAAGTGAAACAAAGCCATTTCGTAAAAATTTTCAGGTGTTTTCGAGATTTTTTTTCGTATTTTTACCTAAAACGTGTAAAAATTCTGAAATTTCAGCATTTCTCCTAAAAGTGAAAAATTTTTAGTATTTTTCGTGAAAGTGAAAAATTTCTCGGTCAAAAGATCATACCTGATCTGCCTGCTACATGTAATATACATATAATGTATATTTACAGAACATGTTTACACAATAATTATAACAATTTATTTAATAAATAGAATCTATTCATTTTGGTAATAACAACTGTCGCATAAAATGTGCTTGGTATTCGATAAGGAAATTCTAATCGAATTAGATGTAAATCGGCTTCGATCAGATTTAAAAGCAATTCCTCATCAAATATGATTGAAATATGATTAAACGTCAGGCTCGGTCATATTTCATCAGTTTTTCTCGGCTAGGAATTTGAATGCCACTCCCATTATACGAAACAATTAAATTCATAAATTTGAATTACCTTCTATCTAAAATTGATGTAATTGGCTATACTGCGAAAATGGCGGATGCGCGACGAATGCTTCTTCAAGGGAGCATGGTTTCATTGGATAATACTAGTCATTGAACGAACTCGATTAGTGGAGAGAATTAATCGACTCCCCGCACCCCTCAGGACAACCAATCATTGCTCTCGAGTGTAAAACAGCAGCTATGCCAAAATCATTCATTGGTTGCGCGCGCAGCGTATCGTGTGCAAGTGAATTTCTCGATCAGCTGGTGCTGTCATCTGTCATCCCAGTTTCTAAACGTTCTTTACACCTTTTTGATCGCTTTATTTGTGATTGCGTTTCTATGGTGGAATAATAAAAAAAGGATAAAAGATAAAAAGCAATAGCAGGTCCAGGAGCAGCTGTCAAGCATCGATTGTAAAGGATTTTTGGCCTCCATTGGCCATTGGCCGAACATTGTTGTTATTGCGAGCGAATTTTCTTTCCCATTCACGGCTTTCGGACGAATTGGAAATCTCATCGCGCAACTCAAAGTGCGCTAACGATGGATAACAACGACATCCCTTACAACATGGTATGCACGTAATATATAAAGATCATCGGAAAAATGTCGCTGCTACGCGACACTCAAATTTTCCAGAAACTTATGAATTATACGCACACTCGATCTTTTATTTCGCTTCGCTACCGTAATTGATCAATTTCTACTTATGCGCCTGCATATTCCATCGATTTTATAGACGATTGTTTTGTCGAATTCGTAAATTGCGGTCGTTTACAATGTTGCTGAAAATAACTTGTTTTGACTTGGAAATTGATTCATTTGGAACGTAGATAGGCGAGTTCGATTTGTAAAACATGGTAGGGAGAAAAGTGTGAATCAATAAAAGTTGTTTGAGAAAGTTTATTATTGTTTATTAATATTGTTTTTTTTTCAGCCTCAGACATATAACACAGATGCAAGGGGTGCAGAAGCAGTTCCTACGCTTACAGTCGCTCTTCCCGCAGAGACAAATGTGATTGGTTTGTCAGGTGCAGCTGCAAATGTTCAAGCTTCATCTACATTGCACTTGGTAAATTTATAATAACATTTGAGAAACCATTCTATATCTGTCGCCACCTGAATGCCAAATGTTACAAACAACGAACCATAATTTATATGAAAATTTCATATTTTTGTTTTTCTTTTAATGTATTTGCGTCACGTTGATGCATTTCTGTTGTAACTTGATAGTGATATGAATCTGATTCATTTTACAGATTGAAAATTCGTGGTTCATCTCGCTCTTCGTGTCTTACTTTTTTTTCTGAAACTCAAAAGCGGGCAGAAAAATAATAAATGTCACTGTACTTCTACGGAAATCAGTGTTCAACAAAAAAAGTTTTTTCAATGTTATTATCTACTGAAACGAATCTCGTTTGTCTTGTGAACAAATTTCTGAGCAAAAATTATCAAAAAAAGACATTGTGGCAGTAGTATGCATTTTTTTAGCTCTCTTTGTATTTTGCTTTGCCACCATACGCTATTGGATTTGAAACGACGAACCTCTTGAAAATGTCGAAAATAGTTGATTATTGAGGAGTAAGATGACTTTATTCACAAAATTCGATAGCACTTGATATAAACATCATATTATTATTCCTCAGTGATTAACTATTTTCAAAATTTTCAACAAGCGAATTGTTTAAAATCTAATGAACAAAATGAATGGTCGTGAAGTCAAATCAGTTGAAAAATACAAAATTCTGAGGAAGAGAACTAAAGAAAAGTTTATTGTACTGGCACAATGTCTTTCATAATAATTTTTACTCGGTAATAGTTTTGCAGGATGAATAAGTCATTTTAAAAGATATCATTATAATATTGTTGAGAAGATATTTCATAACATTGAAACGGTTTTTTCCCTCTTTTCCCTAATTTAATTCAATAATAATCTGTTTTAATTATGAAATATGTTTAAAGGAGGATGAAATACCACCACCCAAGCCCGATTTTTCTGCTCCTCCCCCGTACGAGGTAGCCACAAAATTACCCAGTTACGAGGAAGTTCAACGCGAAAAAACTTTACAAGGGGAACCTCTTCCACACACTCAACCACAAATTCATTTGGTAAATATCACTTGACGTTTCGATACTTGTTTTAAATTAGAAATAAGGAATGAAAAGCACTTGGATGAATAAAAAGCTAAATGAACGGATGAAAAAAAATGTTGAAGAGCACAATATTTCAGCCGGGAGGAATTAGAGCACCACAGCAACCCTTAACTATACTCGCAATTGACACTGATGGAGTTGAGGGCGATGCGGAAAGTAGAATGCTTGGCACAGATTTTATGTTCTTCACAGCCTTTTTGGGTAAGATATTGCACCTTTTTCAACCTTTTTTCCGCTTTTACGGAATAACAAGTACATGCTTTTCCATTTTCAGTCGCGTTTTTATTCAACTGGATCGGATTTTTGCTTTTAATGTGCTTCTGCCACACAATCGCTTCTCGTTACGGGGCATTGTCTGGTTTCGGACTTTCTTTAACTAAATGGACTTTAATTGTTAAACATTCCACCGATCTGGCATCTCGTGAAAATTCATGGCTTTGGTGGGTCATCATGGCATTTGGTGAGCATCTTATCCTTGTTTCTTTTCTCTGAATCAATTTCTCTGGTTTATGTATATCAAAATTCTATTTTATATCAATTTTGTGACATGAATTTTCAAATTCTCTTTTGCACATTGAAAACAGTACAAGTTTTGTTTGTTACAATAAAAAGTATGTATTTACATTTTGATTCACTTTTTTTCAGGTATTTTGATTTGTGTGCGCGCTATCATTCAGTATCTTAATATCAAACGTGGCTGGAGATTATTGTCCGGCAGTGCTCAAGAACGTCTCTTGTTTTTCTACTAAAACCAGTTGGGGAGAGGTTTAATGAACTTGGCGTCTCACATTAATTAGTATATTCATTTCAATAGAATGTCTAAAAATGCATCATTGACACACGTAATTGACTTTATGTAAACTTGAAGACACAGGAAAAGTCAAATGCAATAAATCAACACGAGCAAACTCACTACAATAGGAAAAATAACAATAGGATTGAGTTCGGGGCTGTTACTTTTCACCAATTCTGATATGTACTTGTCTTTGATGCACGGGTAAAAAACAAATTAAAAGAGTAAATTAAAAAGAGATTTTTTACCATCGAATGCGCATGAAATTCGATAGAAGTAAACATTTGTGAAAAGTACAGACCTTGAGCACAAAACGAAGCGTCATAACAAAATTAGCAAAACTTGCTGCTCGAATAGCAGCTGTTGCTTTGTCATTAAAAAAGTTTTTATTCAACAATAGTTGCTTCGCGTCACAAGTGCGTAAATTGTTACCCATTTTAATTTTTGTTTTTTGTCTTTGTCACGTATAGTAATTAACTCTTACTTTAGCGAGAGATTATTTTTCATAAAATTAAATATTATTATTGGCTGAGCATACCAACCGTACGGCATTTCAGGCAATGCCCGAAAAGTTCTCGTTTATATTTTTCCTGAAAACGGAATTTCTGGGAAACGCTGAAAAAAATGGAGCCAACGCAATTAATATTGCATTTATGTATACGAAATTGTACGGAGTTTTCAATCCAGAACTGTGCCCAGAATGCGACGAATCAGGAGTTGGTGTGCGTAATTATTGGCTGGCGTAATGTTCCAAGAAATAATATTATTCTGCAAGAATAGAATACCGCATTAAGTCACCTTTAGAAGTGCGTTAAACGTTTGATGGGGCTTTTAGCGATTTGGCTATTACATGATATCTGTATTAATATCTCAAATTGCTTGTTATAATTTATTTAACTATATACAAATGAATATACGTGTATATATAAATACACCAACTTTTTTTAGAGTAAGATGATACATATAAACCTATACATGAATATGTGTATATGGAATTCAACGTAGTTTGTACATCGTTTATACAATAATTCCAAGTCCTTGTGATATTTTCACCCTTGCGTATATATTTATTATTTTTTGTAATCTTTATCGTGCACTATTTTCTTCATAAGCACGGGGCGATTTCTGAGTTAAAATTGTATCGTGTTTTAATTTGCGACCTATTGACCATGTGCGTTTCAAATTATTGTTAACTTTGTGTAGTTTTAATATTGTCGAACTTTTGTTTTATATCAGCAATAAATCAATTTCTATTATTGTAGACTTTGTTTTGTTTTATTGATTTTTCTTTGTCTCCCAGTAATCGAAACATTAGTAAAAGATTTTTTGGCAGCTGCCAAGAAACTTCTTTTTTCGAAGTTTAAAAATTGCTTTCTAACTTCTTAATCATAATCTTAAAAATTAATCTTGTTCCATCAAATCCATGATAACAGAATTCGAAATCCACGATACCGATACATTTTGATGAATTTCAGCATTTCGATATATTTCGATGTAACCTGACGACTTCAAGTGCTTTTTTCTCTAATCTTTTATATTGTTTTACTCTCAATTATAAAACTTATTAGATTTCGAAGACGAAAGACGGTCACTGAAATCTCCTGATTACACGGCGCATGCGTGACATCGTGACATCGAGGTTATGTACGTATTGTTATGACTTATGTTTTTTGTTTTCGTCGTGTCGAGATTTTAGTCTCATGTATTAAGTTTTATAATAACGATAATATAAAAATATTATCAATAGAGTTGTTTTGGAATATATTTTCATCTGATTCAAAGCTGTGAAACGTAAATGAAGGCTCATTGTACATTTGATAGAGAGAAGAATTTATAACATTTAGGAGGGGCACGAAATGCAATTTGAGAGCACAAAACTTTAGGCGGTTCTAATGATAAATTTGTGAAAACTGATAAGGTACATAAGTTTTTGCGTCTTGTTGTCGAATCAGCTACCATTTCATTGAAGTTTATAGCCCGGGTATTCAAGGGTCCCATGGTGTAATGGTTAGCACTCTGGACTCTGAATCCAGCGATCCGAGTTCAAATCTCGGTGGGACCTATTTTTTTCATTCTCTGTATCTCGATGAATTTTCGTTGCTTAGTTATTTATTCAGCAATAATTAAATTTAAAATAAAAAAATTATTTCCGTACGAGTGATTATTAGTTTGTGTAATAAATATTACTTCTTTTTTTTACGCATGGAACGATTTGCGAGATGAGTATTCGCTGTCGCGGTCGAATTAGTGAAGGTAGTTCTCTAATTTCGCATTGTAAGCAAAATGAATAAAATTTGTCGGTTTGAAATCTCAGTAAGGAGCAGCAACGACGAGCAGTGATGACAGAAAAAGCGCGACGTCGGTCCGATTTTTCGAGTAGAAAAATGAAGTGCCCATCGGACGACCAAATGGATCATTTTGAAAAAAATCCGATTGTTTTTTTGGATATTATCATCGGCAAAGAAAAAGGTTTGCGCTTTTTTTGGAGGTTAAGCATGATTCAAAAATTCGAACAAAATTCGTGCAATTTTTCATCACAAAATCATCAATGAAGTCGATAATTTTTGGCACATTGTTTCGCTTATAAATTGATTAATTTTTTTCTAGTTGGACGAATCGTAATCGAATTGTTTAAAGATGTTGTACCAAGGACGGCGGAAAATTTCCGAGCTCTCTGCACGGGTGAAAAAAACATTGGGCAGAAAGGAAAAAAGTTGCATTACAAAGGATCGATTTTTCATAAAGGCAAGTCGACAAATGGCTTAATTCCATAAAATAAAATTGTTTCTTCATAAGAATTTTGTGGGCTGATTTCGCTGTTAAAATGTAAAAATGAATAATGTGAATTTCAGTCGTTCCACAATTTATGATCCAAGGAGGCGACATTATTAATTTCGATGGAAGCGGTGGAGAAAGCATCTATGGGTCGCATTTCGAAGATGAGAATTTTGAAATAAGCCATTCCTCGGAAGGCTTGCTGAGCATGGTGAACGTGGGACAGCCGCATAGCAACAATTCTCAATTTATCATTACCACTGTGCCATGTCCTCATTTAGATAATACGAATGTTGTCTTTGGAAAAGTCATTAAAGGCATGGGAGTCGTCCTTGAGGTCAGCAGAGTTTCAACTCTTCAAGATAAACCGCTCCAGGTAAAACTGAAATTATCCGTGTGTCCAGAAATTCCAAAATGCAAAAATAACATTTTTCGTAAAATGTTTATTTCAGAAAATCCAAATTTCGGATTGCGGAGTGTTAAAAAGAGGCGGAAATTGGGGCCTGGAAGAAAACGACGGTTCCGAAGACATTTACACTCCTTGGCCCGAAGACTGGGATTACAAATTGTACACAGATCATTTAACCGTAAATACGCTATGTTTTTTCAATTCATTCATTACCGAGAAATCTCGATAAGCCAAAGCAGTCAATTTCATGTATTATTTTCAGTACAAATGCGTAGTGGATATCATAAAAAAGATCAAAAACTCTGGAAATCATTTTTACACGAACAAGAATTTCATAGATGCTGGAAGAAAGTACAAAAAAGCACTAAGGTATTACGAATGGATGATGAGTCTAAATGATTTGCCAGATGAACTGATACCGAACGAACATGAGTTGAAAATCATGATATTATCCAATTTGGCGGCCGTCGAATTGAAATACAAAAAGTATCGACAAGTTCTCGATCTTTGCAACCAGGTAACTCCCTGAATTATTCAATTTTAATTTTTGCAGATTGTAATTCCAAGCACATTACAGATTTTAGCGTTAGACAAGATAAACAGCAAAGCGCTCTTCCGCCGAGGCCAAGCGCACATGGGCTTGAACGATTACGAGCATGGACTTGCTGATTTGAAAAATGCCAAGTCTCTGTGTCCCAACAATAAAGACATTATAAAGGAAATTGACAAGGTAAAGCTAATAATGCAATCTTACCTCGCGCTCGAAAAAGTTGCGTGCAAAAGAATGTTCAAGTGATGACGCTCTCATTTTTTATTTCGTTTCGAACCTTTAAAAGATGCAATTTTAATGATAAACTTTTATCTTTTATACTCGAGCTCATTCTAAATATGTTGATTGTTGCGAATTTTATATTAATTTATCGATTAAAAGTTGTCCACTGCACAGATTTTTTTAGCCATCAATTTTATTGAAATAAACAAATTCGTTTATTTTATATTGTCTTGAATTAAAATGAAATAAGATGATCATGTATAACTCACCTGTAAATATCTACGTACCCAACAACGTTGGAGCGTGTTGTACCTTTTTCCAAGATTCGAAAATGCATAAAAATAAATACCATCGATTACTGCATAAATAAGTGTACTGTTTTATTTTAAAATATTATTACACAGGTAACTGCTTTGGAATTCGTGTATTAAACGTACAGTGCGTATAATTGGATAGTATTTAAGTGGGACAAGTTGAAACTTGCATTACTTATACAGTAAAATACTTGAATGAACGATTTTTTCACACGACACATTACTAACGATATAAATTTATATAAATTAAAATACGCCTACGATCACTTAACCGACTCGATGACTAGATTACATTTTTCTACAATCATTACAATCTGTTCTGCAATGGTATTAGAAATCTATTCGTAAGAATCGATTAATTTCAATCCCTATTGGAAACTCAGTTTATTCCTTCTCTCGTTTAAACAATTAACATCACAGAAACGTAAGAAGCTACAATTATGTTTTTTCACTTTTTGGAATGCATTAAGAATACTGTTGTTGACTTTCCGGTGAAAAAGTGTACTCGCAAAAAAGCCGAGTCAGTAATGCATGGTAAAAAAATGAAGTCAAGGATGACGGACGGATGTCACTTGTAGAATTTGAAATTTCTGCAAAAGTCATTGGCGTCTTATATACAAATGAGTCTTGCTTACATCTTCGACAAAAATTATTTTTCTCTTAAAAAAGGCACAGTCCCGAATTATTTGACATTCTCCTCCAATTTTGTTTGCGTTTCAACAGCTCGATGATCCTCGTTGTTCTCTGTCTCGATGAGCTCGTGAAGCTCCTTGTAAAGTTCTTCTTCGCAAACTTGGCTGCTAATCGCGCCGCCTTCCAGTAATCCCTCGACACCTTTGAGCTCGAACTCGTCACAGCTTCTGAACATGTCAGGGTTATCATTGGAATTAAGAATGTCCGTGTTCACTTCATCGTCCGTTGTATCCGTCGATTGAAACATTTTCTTTGGGCCAGAACCGTCGGTCGCGAAATTCTTGCTTTCGTTGCCCTCTTGAATCGTTTGTATGGGCAAAGTTTGCGGTCTATTCGCCCGAATGTAGGGGAACTTGTTCTCTTCACCAGACGGAGTGTGCACTGCTGATATTTCCGTCTGCGTTCCGACACCGTTGTCCACCAGTACAGGGCGTTGTTGCATTCCTGACATACAGCGCTTTATTTCTATCATTGATTCTTGCAGCTGTTGAACCTGCGAATAAAGTTTGTTACATTTTAATTTGTTTTTGGCACGAGTTTCTTTGGAACAATTGCATAATTTCATGTCCTACTTGATTATGAAGCATATTGCAAGTTTGTGTTAAATTCGTGACGACGTCAGGATCGACGTCAGGATCTTTCACATTACCAGGTTGAAGAGTAACGACTTTTTTCCATAATGCGTTGATAGCTTGCATTTGCAATAGTTGTAACTTGTGCTCACTTTCTAGCGCGGTTCTCGCAGCTTCCATATCGGTCGAGAGTTTTCTATTAAAATTTCAAAAAATTTGTTATCGTTTGTTGTGTTTAGAATAATGAAATTATCAAGATAAATGCAATACTTAAACGTACTGAATGTACTTATTCGTCCGGGTCATTTCCATTGTTTTAATCACGTCCGTCGCTTTCTTATTCAGGTTTCTCGTTTTGTATCCTCGCCACATTCTTTGAATACAAACCGCTGCTTTTTCGGTTGGATCGTCTGTAAAAAACCAACATGCTTTGCCTTAAAATTTAGTTTATACCGGATATTCGAATGTATTATTATTATTCGAATATTTTCACAAATGATGTTTTCGTTTTCTGAATTACATAAATTATGAGTCAAGTTCTGACTCGTACCCTTGGTGGTATCTTCTTGCCTCCTCTGATTAGCCCTGTGCCGGATACTGTTGAGTTTAGCTTGACAAACCTCGCTGTCTTCGTCGCTGCTCAGAACCGTAACGTCGGCGACCTTCTTCAAGGAGCTCTTCGTTTTATCCACCGCCGTTTTCGACCTCGGCGTGCCCCTTCCCAGATTGGGCGAATTCCTGGCGCTTTTTCTCACTGGCAAAGCTTTGTTCTGAACGTAATTGTTGATTTTCACACTCGTAGGGCACTTGCCATTCGCGTGCGTGACGATGGGCTTGGCTATGCCGACTTTCCCGGCATGGCAGTTGGTAGTAGAGCTACTTTTGATGAGATTGCTGGTTTTCAACGAGTTTACCATAGTTTTAGCCATGGGATTCGTGGTGTTGATTATTGGCACCGATTTTCCATCCGCGTCACTCGACAGCTTCGACGGAACCGTCACTTGACTAGGGGAACTCAGTTTACTTGGTACAGTCCTTGAGAAAATCCGCGAGAGACCCGAAGGTGGCCGAAAATCGGGACTCATTAGAGACTCCGGAACTGGTACCAGTTTCGTAGCTGCTTGCAAAGGACTAGATTTTTCTGAAAAGAAGAAAAACATTTGTAGATCTTTTCGTATGAGTTTTGTGCTTGAATTACGAATTACCTTCTACATCTGGAAGAGGAATATTGTTTGCTCTACTGCTCAAGTTGCTCAAACTGTTGGAAAGAATAGTCGGGTCAAGACTCTGGGTCATCAACTGCTCGTGAGGGTGATCGTTGCTCAAAGTCGCGTGAAGAGATGACACCATGGAGTCCGTGTGACAGCTCGCGACCATTCTGTCCGGCGAATGACCACGCATCGAACTTCTAGAGGAACCTTTCCCAATCGCGGATCACGTTAAATAGGAAAATGTGATTTCACTTAGTAAGAATAAGTGTAAAAATGTACAAGGAAAATGTGCAAACATGAAATCAACCAAGCCTATGAAAAGCTGCTTTTGTCAGTATCCAAGCTGAAGAAACGAGCAGCTTTTTAAAAATGCTTGCGTGTACATGAAACTTGCACCTTTATTACGAGAAAAACTAAAGATTGTTCAGACGACATGGAAAAGCTAGACTAAAATGGTTCGAGTGACTCACTAGGTCGTCTAGGAGAACTGTTTCTGTTATTGCTAAACCTACGTCTAGCAGCCGGGGAAGGACTCATCCCAATGCTGCTGAGACAATGCGCGCTGTCTCCTTGTTGATTCAGCTGTTTCTGATGGTGCTGTGCTTTGCTTAAAATCAGTCGAAGCTTTTTGTCGGTTTCGTTTTCGAGACACTCTCCCGAAAGCGGGCAAACTGACGCGAGATATTGCGCGAGTTGCACATGCTCACCCTCGCGGAACTGTCGGCCTCGTCCTTGAGAATACAGCCATTCTGCTTTTAAACTAAAGGCAGTGAAATGTGAAATTAATGGATTTGCGGTCTTACGTGGCATTTGATTGTTGGAATAAAGTAATGAAATATATATAAACGTACCTTTCAATCGGATCGACCGGGTAACCATCGATTGACTTTAGACCCATACACCAGTTGATTACAAAAGGCCGATAATCAAATCCACTAAAAGCTATCGAGTTAAGAAGAACGAACTAGTTTTTCTACGGAATCGCTGATTTTCCTAGTTTGTATTGTGAAATTTAAATTTAATAAATTGGATCGTTAAATGTAGATTTTCAGTTTATATTCTTTTTATAATTTGATCGATGAAACCTCAAAATTTTCTTTAAAATGATCCGAATTATTAAATTGAAACTAAGAAAAGTGAAAAATTTTGAACAAAGCGCTATTATTGTAAAATTCTATATTACATTAGCTCGAAGGAAATGAAAACAAAGTATTATTTTGAAAGGATACATACTATTACCTGCCATGTTAACACATGGATTATTAGCGATGGAAAAGTTCACCAAGTTAACTAAGTTTCCTAAATGCGACATCTCGTTCAAATCGGTAACATTATTATTGGCTAAAGTGAGAGTTTCCAAAGACGTGGGTAGATACCTCTCGCACTGACGCAGCGTTATAATACGATTGTTGTGTAGAAACAATTGCTGAAATAATGTGTCATACAAAGGATCAAATTGGTGTAAACGGAGTTAGTCTTCCAAAATCAATTGATACCTTTAGATTTTTCAAGAACGAAATGTCAGCGGTGTGACTGATGCTGTTTTCTGACAAATCCAAATGCTCCAGTTTCGTGTTGGTGTGCAAATGCTCGATGGACTGAAAAAGTTAACGAGAATGAGCAATGGTTTCACGTGAAACTTGAAAAAAAATAAATTTCTGAATTCGTATACTTTTATGTTGTTTCCAGCAAGGCATAATGTTTGCAAATGAACCATATCTTTGATACCCTCGATCGTAAGGATTGAATTGTTGGACAAATTCAACGTCACCAAGTTTTGGAGTTTGGAAATGCCGTACATTCGTAGAAGCTGGTTTCTCACTACGGAAAGCTGAAAAAGTAAGATTCCGTATCTTAATTCCCTTTTCTTTTTGACTTTTTAACTGCATTGCTACCTTGGTAATTCTGTGATAAGAATCGAGATTGTCAAGGCGCTGCAGTTCATTGTCATCGACGATCAAAGTGCTAATATCAGCGTCCGAAGGACATCGACTCAATTTCTTCAGTCCTTGGCTGCTCAAATCCAGGGTGTCGCTTTCCGGAGATGCTGCAAAAATTGTGAGAATGTTGAAATGTAATAATCATCGGAAATGAAACATCGTTTTTCAAAGCCTGAAAACAGTTTCTGCAATGGCAAAAGCCGAATTCGAGTGCGACGTTAGAAAGGCATTTTTCCGATCGATTGAAAGAAAATTCGCGAGATTCGTGAGAATGAAATGATCACCTGTCGAAGCCATGATGAAACGCTGAATTTCATGAATCGAACGCGGAATCAAATTGACAGACGCGCGAGACGCGATCGAAAAAACTGTGGAGTGTTTTGAATCGAACGGTTTTTAAACTTTGTTTAAACATTATACAAGTGCGTTGTAGTCGAAATAAATGTGCGCCACGGAAATCAATAAGATTTCTTTTGCGTTGCTCGCGAGCATCGTCAAATTCAAAGTGGTTGAACCAACGCACGTGAAAGTTAATTTTTGCACTTTTTTACGCAGCAGTAAATGAATTTTTGTTCGGCGTGTGTATATGTTATTGATCGATGTAAAAAGCAATTTTAAAAATTGATGTCCACACTTGGCTCTAGTGGTTTCAGTGGATTACGCCATCTTGCGAGGGAACTTTGTCGTGACGCGCCATCTGTTTTACCGTTATTCAACCATCGAGATTCAAGCATGTTGGAGCACGTGCCGCCACCGTTGCTTCGCACACATGTGCGTAAAAATTTGTGGACAAAAATAAATACAGTTACCACGCTTTTTATTTCTTCTAAACTACATGTAATAAGTAAATAATTGTGTGTTTAGGTTCGTAAGTAATAAATTATCTCCTTGATGACATGAAATATGTTGTGTTTTTCAAAGATACGTTTTTTATTTCGTAACAATAGAAAACGTTTTTTTATAAAACATCGGATTAAATTATGCATTTTTCAGAAATAACTAAGTCGTTGGTTGTCCTGGTTTGTGGGGAATCATTTCTGGATTTTACAAATTTCTCAAAGGTAATAAAAACAAAAAACAAAATCGAAACCTTTATTAGTGGTCACATGTCGATGCTGTTTTTATTCTTCAAAAATCAAGTACCAACTGCAGTGTATGAATTGTGTGGGTAAGATGAAGTTGCTCAATATTTGTACGAGGCACGAACGCGTCGTTTTGAGGAAATTCACAGCTTCCCAGAAAAAATGCGCACAATTCGAGAACAAAATCATCCGTCAAAAAAAACCATCCGCCTCGAGTCACAAAAAGAAGAACATAACTTTGGAGTGCTCTGGTGATTATTTGAAATTATATCTATAATTCTTTCAACGTGCATTTTTCTATTATCATAACTGCCAATCCCCATTTTCAGATGACTCGAGATGCGATCAACGTAGGATCGAGGAAAACATGGACGACCCGCACATTTTCGACAATATCCCCGAGCCAATATCGCTGCGACACGACGCGATGCTTTCTGCGCAACAAGAACAAAAGCCTAAGCAATTCAAAAGACCCGACGAACCCCATATGAGGTTCAGCCAGCTCAATTTGCAAATGCTCCCACCCAACATGTACCAGCATCTATTTGGCACTGAGAAAGAACCAGCGCTTGATTCCAAAAATTTGAACCGGTTAAAACAAGATTTCAAGAAGTTCAACATAAACATCGACGAAGCGGTTTCCTGGCCAGACTTAAACTTTCAGCTACCTACGTTGGAGGCATCCAATTTAGAACAACACTTCCACAAAATCGCCAGCGATCAGGTCAAACCTTATTTACAGATCATAGAGAATTTGAGGGAAAATCTCCCAGAAATGCCAAAAAAGTGGGTGTTCAGAGAAGGCTGGACGAGGTATTCGGGAGAAAGCATAGAGAAGGTAGATCATCCATTGGAAGATGGGCTGATCTTCGACGTGGAAGTTTGCGTGAGAGAAGGCCCGTTACCAACTTTGGCCACAGCAGCGAGCAATAAAGCCTGGTACAGTTGGGTTTCCCGACCCCTCGTGGAAGACGCGATTAACATTGGTAACAGCGATTCCTACACCACAAACATGCTAATTCCAATGGAAAGTAGTTTCGAGGAAAACGGCAAGAAACTGAACAAGTTCCAAAAGCGGCCAAAATTGATTGTCGGGCATAATGTATCGTACGATCGAGCACGGATAAAAGAACAATACTGGTTGAACTGCAGCGGAACTCGTTTCCTGGACACGATGTCTTTGCACGTCTGCGTCAGCGGCGTCAACAGCTACCAAAGAGCCCTGTTGAAATCGGAAAAAGCAAAGTTGGACGACGAGGACTGGCGCAACGTTACGTCGCTCAATAGCCTGGCGGAGGTGCACAAGTTGTACTGCGGCAAGACCCTGGACAAGGCTGCGAGGGAGGAGTTCGTCGAGGGAAACTTATCGACGATACGCGAGAGATTCGACGAACTAACGACTTATTGCGCGCGGGACGTCGTAGCGACGCATAGGGTCTTGCAAAAATTATACTCCCTTTTCGAGGAAAGGTTTCCGCACCCGGTGACGTTGGCCGGGATGCTGGAACTCGGCACTGCTTATCTCCCGGTGAATTCCAACTGGACGCGTTATTTGGAAGAGGCGGAATCTACTTTCGAGGATCTCAACTACGAGGGGAAATTTACACTGGCTAAAAGAGCCGATGAGGTTTGCCAATTGATGCATGATGAAAAGTACAAGAAAGATTTATGGATGTGGGACCAGGATTGGAGCACGCAGGACATAAAAATAAAATCGAAGCTGACGAAAGCAACTCGGGAGGCAATTGTCGCTGAGCGAGAAAAGGATAAAAGTAGCGAGCGTTTACCAGACGAGGAAGAAGAGGTCGATCCTCTCGGAGAAAAGTTTCGGTACTTGCAGGAAACGAAACATTTGTTGCAAGCGAAATTACCTCACATGCCGGGTTATCCAACCTGGTACCGCAAACTCTGTCCAAAGCAAAACGAACGGGAGGAAGACTGGTGGGTCGGGGCGGAAAACATCAGCACCTCGACGCAAATCACGCCGAAATTACTGAACTTGACGTGGGAGAATTACCCGCTTCATCACATCAAGGCACATGGCTGGGGATTTCTGGTACCTTACAGCGACGACCCGAACGTGGAAACGAACCTTCCGATAAAGCAGCTCTTGGCTCAATGCCCTCTCCCGAAATCAGCGAAAGATGAAACCGGCGTGGCCTATGCCATGGAAACTCTGACAAAAAGCGTGCAAAAAGATCTGCATAAAACCGAATTCTGGCGTTACAAGAAGCCAGAGAACCCGACGTTTTACAAGGGCAGCGGAATTTGGTGCAACGTGGACATCGACAATTGTTGCTGGTTCTTCAAGCTGCCGCACAAGGACGGGCCGACCTTCAACGTTGGCAATCCGCTGGCCAGGGACTTTCTCAACAAATTTTCCGCGAATGGTCTTGCCGGCTTGGACGCCAGCGCGAATCAGGGTTGGTATTGCTTTTATACTGCATATTAAAATTTTTAATTTAGTCGCGAGTCATGATTTCTAGTCCATATCGTAGGAATTCCAATTGATTTTCCAAATTTCTTGCACGATAGTTCTGAGGATAGCCAGAATGGTTTCCTACTGGCGTAACAATCGCAATCGGATTCAGTCGCAAACGGTAGTATGGCTCGAGGACGAAGTGAAGAAGAGCAAGAAGGATATGCGATACGGCGCGATAATTCCCCAAGTGGTGACCGCAGGAACCTTGACCCGCAGGGCCGTGGAATCGACCTGGATGACCGCATCGAACGCCGATGGCGAGCGCGTCGGTTCCGAATTGCGCGCCATGATCCAGGCTCCACCCGGCTACAACATCGTCGGCGCGGACGTCGACAGTCAGGAACTTTGGATCGGTAAGTTTGATGGAACAAAAGAATGATGAAAACCGGATGAAAAGAAAATAACGAGACCTTTTGTTTTCGAGCAGCATCGATAATCGGCGACGCTTACCGAGCCAAAATTCACGGCGCGACGCCGTTCGGCTGGATGACGCTGATCGGGAATAAAGCGAATGGCACGGACATGCACAGCGTGACCGCGAAGGCTGCCGGGATTTCCAGGGACCACGCGAAGGTCATCAATTACGCGAGAATCTACGGCGCCGGTCAAAGATTCGCTGAGCGTCTCCTGAAACAGTTCAACCCTTCGATGACGGAGTCCGAGGCCATCGCAAAGTCTAGGAAAATGTTTGACATGACCAAGGGCAGGAAAATCTACAAGCTGAAGCCTGAATTCGTGGGTCGCGAGCTTCTTGACAAGCCGTACTCCGCTTACGAGATGTTCAAGATTGTGAAATTGTATGGCATCCCGGCGGACGAGATGTTCGACAGAGGAAAGTGGTTCGGCGGTTCCGAGTCCGCGATGTTCAACAGGCTAGAGGAAATTGCGAACACCTCGGATCCGGCGACGCCGTTCCTGAACTCGAGATTGAGTCGAGCTTTGGAAAGCGATGAGAAAAATCGCGACAAGTACCTGCCGACAAAGGTCAACTGGGTCGTACAAAGCGGTGCCGTCGACTTTTTGCACTTGATGCTCGTCTGTATGCGCTGGCTCATGCGCGACAACGCGCGATTCTGCTTGTCCTTTCACGATGAAATTCGCTACATCGTTCCATCGCGATATCGCTACAACGCGGCCCTAGCAATGCACGTCACGAACCTCATGACGAGATCCTTTTGCGCCCTGAAACTCGGCATGAAGGACCTGCCAATGTCCGTGGCATTTTTCGCCTCCGTTGAAATCGACACCGTACTCCGTAAGGAATCCAGTCACGAATGTAAAACGCCCTCGAATCCTCACGGCTTGGAAATCGGCTATGGAATACCGCCCGGGGAAAGTCTCAACGTTTGGCAGGCTGTTGAAAAAGCCGAGGGCTCTTTGGGCTCTTGGCACGATGGGAAAGTTAAAAAGAAGTAACTCGTCATGTTCGCCGTTACACTTTTTCTACACTGTCAATCGTACTTTTTAAGCATTTGAAGAATTAAAATGGCTCGTGAAAGTTTTTATGTAATTCGTTCGATTAGTTTTTGTACACTTTTTCTTAGTATAATGTCGAAGGCAACGAAACACAAGCACGTCGCGAAAGAAGTCGAGGAGGATTTGAGTATTCCCTCGGAAAGGCAACAAATAGTTCGATTGATAGAATCTCGAGGTAACAATCTTCACGAGGTGCTGGAAGCGTCGGGCGAGCAAATCCTGGTTTCCATGCCCACGAAATTTCGAAAAAGCATCTGGATAAAACGAGGCGATTATGTCTTGGTTGAACCCATAGAGGAAGGAGATAAAGTCAAAGCGGAGATTGTGAAAATTTTGACTCGGGTAATTTGTCCTGGAATTCTTTGTAAACATGCTTTTTCGATTTTATAGATGGTTTTAATGAATTACTGTTTTTCAGGAGCACATCAAGTTTTACAAATCTCAAAATCATTGGCCGGAAGCGTTTGAAAAGGAACCGAGTTTGCAGAAAGTTGTCAAGAATGAAAATGAGGAGGACGATGATATATTTGTAAATACAAACCGATTACCTCGTAATCACGACAATACAGATAGTGAAAGTGATAGCAGTAGTGTAGCTTCCGATTGAGAAAATAATGTTAATTGTTAATCGCGTCGAAACATTGTAAAAATAATTATATTTTTTCAAATTGCGCAAGTGAATAATAACTGCTGTTTCCTAAAAAAGCATCTGTTTTTTATTCTAAATAGTTAAGTGTGATAATACGTACTAAGTAAGCCAGTCAAAATCATCATAAAATACATTGAAAACATTTCCACCACAGACGAGTGGAGAGAAGCGACGAACATGTGAAATGTCTCTCTGTACACAAATTGTAATCAGTGTCGTGTTCCAAGTCCTCGAGGATAGATCGCTGTCGTTGAAAAATCACTTTTGAAATATGACAAGTTGTAGCTATGAATGTTCGATATGAATGATTTGATAAATTATGTTTTCGATCGTGACATTTCGTGCGTAAATAGAGAAGCGAAACGTTTTTATTTATGAAAACAAAGCACGCGAAAGTTTTGTAATATGATTTGTTTGCCGAAATTAATTTTGAACAATCATTACACTTTTCTGTGCGCAACAACAGCCTGATCGGTATGAAAAAATGCTTTTAACGAGTGTTATAATTTGCGTTGAATATACAAAAAACTCTATTTCCCGAATTATAGTTAAAAAAATGGATTCAAGTCCCGACGAGAGAAACGAGATAGATGATTTTTGGGATTCTTTAAAGAACCTCACGGAACCTGAATATTTGGAGCGATTGCTTGGCCCCAAACATTTGCCTCTTTCTTTTGTCCTGCCCATGACTTTGGTTTACGTCGCGATCTTTTCCACTGGGATTTTTGGCAACGTTACAACTTGCCTTGTTATCATGAAAAATGCATCGATGCAGAACGCTACAAATTATTATTTATTCAGTTTGGCTGTTTCCGATCTCATTCTACTCGTTCTCGGTAAGTCGGCAAACAATTTATTTACGACGAGCACTATTTTTCCGCGTGAATTGATGTAATTAGAAGAACATAAACAGCTTAAGAAAATTCGATTATCTTTCGTTGATTCGTTTGCTTTTCGATTCGGAGGAATTCGTTTTCGAGGAATAAGATTTTTTCATAAAATTTGCACAATATATGCAGTACCTCAGTCATATAAAAGATAAGGGCATTAAATTAATCTTGTATGCTCATGTGATACATGTTTACAGCCTGAATTCACGTAATATGAAGGTTAACGCTTGGATAAAAGTACTATTTGAAATACTTGCAAGCATCGATACGCATTGACAAAAATAATGTTAACGACGTTATATTATTAATGATGCAAAAATGCGAGACCTAATCGATCGCGTTATGTCGCGGGAAATATTTCAAAGACACGATAAACCGTCGATATATGAAATTTCCTCAACGTTATTTGAACAATGATGATGAATAATTTTGTTTAAGGTTTACCAAACGAACTAAGCGGTGTTTGGCAACAATACCCTTGGACCTTGGGTGTCGTGCTTTGTAAAACAAGAGCTTACGTGTCTGAGATGTAAGTTTATATCCTTTTTTTATCGTGCAAAAGATCTTGCAAGCCCAGAAGAATTTCATATTGGAAAATTAAGGTAGTAATTCCACGGAAATCAGGGTTATTAACTATGTTTTCGGCAATATTTTGATGGTATCTACTGAAATGAATCTCATTAGTCCTTAGAAAAATTATCCAGCAAAAATGATCAACAAAAGACAGAAGAGAATGAAAATGTTGGAAATAGTTTATCATTGAGGAGTAGCATGATTTTATTTACAGAAACGATCAACTACTTAGCAAATTTGCAACAAGTGAATTGTTTAAAATCGAATGAGTTGAAAAATACCACATTTCATTGTACTGGCACATTTTCTTTCATTCACAATTTTTGCCGAGTAATGTTTTTTCAGGATAAATAAGAGTAATTCTAAAAGCTATCATTATAATATTGCTGAGAAGATAGTTCGTTGAAATAGTATTTTCCGTTGAACACTGATTACCGTGGAAGTTCTACCTCAAAAACAAAGCATTTGAAAAATGCATGTTATTCATTCACTTACATGTATCAATTTAGGTCTTCTTATGTGTCGGTCTTGACAATCGTTGCATTTTCTACAGAGAGATATTTAGCAATATGCCACCCATTGAAGTTCAATGCCATGAGCGGTTCGAAACGATCGGTCCGCATTATTTTGGCACTGTGGTTGATCGCCATAATTTCGGCTCTGCCGTTCGCAATTTACGTTAACGTAAATTACATCGAATATCCTCCAGGTAAGAAAATTCTTTTTTCAAAGACATTTTTATCGTTATGCATGTGCATTAATAAGGGTCGAATTCTCAAATTCTCGTGTAAAAATGTAATTCCAGATTCAGGAAATTCTTCCGCTGATTCAGCATTTTGCGCGATGATAACGCCGCTTATGCCTGAATTCCCTATTTACGAATTAAGCTGCCTCGTCTTCTTTTTAATACCGATGTTTATACTTCTGGTTCTGTACGCGCAAATGAGCTTGAAGCTTCGGAAAAGCATGAAGAATTCTTTGGGGGTGGATTTCTCCAACACTTCAGTCCACGGAGAATCGAAAAAAATTCGATCGCGAAGGACCGTTATTAGAATGCTAAGTTGGTTTTCCAGCATTATTATTTTCGCATTATTCACGTATTGATTGCTGAATTAAACGATGACATTTTCAGGCGCTGTGGTTCTCATGTTTTTTGTGTGCTGGGCCCCGTTTCATGCCCAAAGATTAATTTACGTTTATGCTCAGGACTCGGATTATTATCCAGATTTGAACGAGTGGATTTATATACTCAGCGGTTGTCTTTATTATTTTAGTACCATTGTTAATCCTATTTTATATAATTTATTCAGCAGTCGGTACCGAGAAGCGTTTGGAAAAACTCTCTGTTTTTCTTCCAAGAGAACGCTCAAACCGACGAGATCATTTTTTCAGCGCAATTCTACAAAAGTTTCTTACCATTATCGACATTCTTTGCAGTGAGTATCTACGGTTTTATGTTTCGTTTCATCTGAGGAAAAAGTCACGAAACTAATGTCGCGAAGAATTCTGCAATTAAAAAAAGTGTTCGAATTATTGATTAATTTTTGTAATGAAATAAAAATGTGTTTTACAGGTACACTCTCGAGCAAACAAAGCCAATGCTCAATTTCAATGAATCTCAGCAGGGTGAAAAAAGCAACCCGCTCGAGAATTACATCAAAGCAGAAAATCGTCCTTTTGGAGTGTTTGTTGAAAATTTCATTGCCAAAGAACAAAATAACGATCGCGAAAGCGAAATCAGCGAAATGTCAAAGGCCGCGTCAAGAAACGGAATCTCAAATTAGCAATCATTTGTTTACGAAAATCATCGGTTGAATTATAATAATTATGTAAATGCATTTTGGATTCAACTTTTTATATTTAAATTTAGCACGCGGGTGCTTTTATTTTATGAATTCGTGGAAAATTGCAGCAATTTTAAATAAAGAATGTTCTCGTCGTGATTTAAAAACTTGTTTTTTACACGTTCAAAAAAGCCCGCCAAATGAATAGCGGCGTATGCGCCGCATTTCACTCGTCCTTTCCTTGTGTTCCTTCTTCTTTCCTCTTGTTTCCTCTCCTTGCCGCACAACAATGCTTTGTTACATATCCATGCACGATTTTCCATGATTTGAGAATTGATTCCCCGCTCCATGGCTGCTACTCGAGAAAGAAGCGAAAATGCTGTGCTTCGCAATGTTGGGAAATCAAAACAACATCGTATGTTAACAATTTTATAAGCCCAATTATCGTGAATTTTGCTTGACAAAGTACGCTAGCAGCTGTTGCCTCTTTCATACCAACCGAATAAAATTTTCAGAAAATCAAAAACTTGTTTTCCGCAAAGAAAAGCAAATTGTAATAACGACTCAAATGGAATATGAAATTAAACAATTTATTCGAAAAATCCTTGAACAAAGATGCGATTTTTACGAATGTTTCAAAGATTTTCGCAAACATTATTTTCCTTTCTCTTTTTTCTTGAGGTTTAATATCCTGATCACAATCGCACCCAACACACTGACTGACTGCTAACACAAACAACGGGCACAAGACACAACTGATCGCGTCACGGCTCGAGATCGTTCGCGATTCCGACGGTTTCAGCAAGTTTCAGCGCTGCTGCAGTCTGGATTGTTTGTTGTCATTGCTGATGAGCTTTAAAAATGACCTCTCTTCGAGTTAAACAAACACGTGTGCCTAGCAATAAGCGTGCTTTTGCATAATTGTTGCGAGCCTCGCTCTCGAATTTGGCTTGTTTTATACGACGAGAGCAAATGTCTGCTCGAGCAATTTAAGTACTAAAGGAAGAAGAAAAAAAGTCAGCCCAACAAGCGAGACACGACGATTCCGACGGCGTTGTACAGCGTAAAATGGAATCGAGCACTTCTTACAGATACGGAAAAAGTAAGCGCTTCTTTGATTTCGCGAAATTCCATTTCAATTCCGATCAATCGTTTTTATCCTGATCTCCCAGAAAGTGAAAGTACGCGATTGAACGAGTTAAAACCGTGCGTAATGTAAACAGTACGAAATCGCAACATTTGTAGCTACGAATTTGCAAAATGTTCATTTTTACAATTATAAACAACATTTTAAAAATGAATGTATTTTCACAGACAACTCCGCGAAGAGAGATTTGACTGCCTTCAACAAATACTACAAGAGCGGACAAAAGAACCCACGAGAACCAACGCAGAATTTCGTTCTACGTATCTCGTCCGACGAGAGTATCCAAGATGAAAATATGCAGCCTCGATATTACAAAGGATCGGTTTCAGCGAAACCAGCTATGCGGAGAGTCATCGTCATAAGCGATTCTAGCGAGTCGAGCTCTCCAGAGAAGCTCGAGCACAGAAGATGGAACCCGGGGCAGTCGCTGTACAGCGAGAAAAATAAACGAATGACCGACTGCATAATGATAGAAGAGTCATCGTCCAGCGACGAGTCCAACAGCGATGCCGAATCGAATCAAAATTGTGGGAAACAGGCTGACTCGATTCCGAAGAAAAACGATGCTTTTAGAAGTGCCCGAAGAACCGGCGCATCTTACACGTCCGACGAGACGATCTGCAGCGCAAAATCCAACGACAGCTCAAAAAACTCGAGCAATGGTTCTCATGTTAGCCCTACGCCAAGATCGCCAGGCAGAAATGCGAAAGACAAGGCTTATGGGGATTCATTTTTCACGTACCGCGATCCAAAAATGCGTTATTTTACGGAGAGCGCGAGTGGCGCCGCAACACCCAGTCCCAGCACTAGGAAGTACAAGGGAAACACGTCGAAAGTTACGAGGCCTAAAAGACCAGTATATTTTACAGACATGAAGAAGGCGACCGAGTCCACGGACAGCAGAGCCGATACTCGAGGATCCGGTTCATCGGAGGATCGTGGGAGCATAAAGCCTGTAAAGACGGCGATCATTATAAATGAAACTCTTTCGGACACTGATCTAAGCGCAATTCCGGGGAGCCAATCAAGCCCACCAACGAAAGTAGCTGCAGAACGTCGCGAAGAATCGCCGGAGCGTGAGCCGAGCAGAATTCATGTGAAATTGTCGGACCGAAAGCGAGAAGAAATTACTAATTGGATCTTGGTAAATTCTCCTGACTCGAGGAGCAGCAGCTCGTGCAGCAATGTTTCAGAAACTAACAGAGGATCGAGCTCGGGAAACAGTAGCTTGGAGAGATTCGAAATGAAGCACGAGACTCCAAACAACCGGGGCAAAATACCCAAGCAGAATCTCGAGCAGGAAACCGAATGTTCAGATCGTCCCGAGAAGAATATTCCCATCAATTTGGATCGGTAAATTTCATAATTAACAAATCTTTTCGGGTTGTTTAAAAACAACATATAATTGAATACATTTTTTGCAGAATTTTACAAAAATCCAAGTTGAAATATGATGATCTTGAGACTTGGAAAAAAACGGGAGCACCAATCGCGTTAACTCCAACTGGAAGGAAAGGGCCTGAAGATTTAGAGATTATGGACTGCGCCGATGTGCTCGATAATTTGTACGGCAGTACTTGGCGTAAAAATGCAGACGTTCTGATGCAATCTTCCGAACCCAAGAAGACTTCTGTTTCTAGAATAGGCAGAGCAGTGCAGACGGAAAAGTAATCATTTACTTCTTCAGATAATTTCCTTTATTCGAAGCAAATTTTGATTGTTTCTCTTGTATTTTCAGAAAGAAGATCCCGAAATCCAAGTTTCAATCGAACGTTGTCTCGGAAAGTGAATCCGAGGATGAGAATTTTGACATATGTAAGAAATGCGATTTTATGTTCTTGTCGGTTGATTCTGATTTCATCATTTTAATGTGTCACGTTCCAGTTTTGAGAAACGTTAAAGCGCATCAAATTACAAAGAAAAAACCGACGAAATCTGTGCGAAAGTTGGACAGCTTCATCGATGATCGGTCTTCTTCAGAAATCAGTGGAGACAGTACCTACCACACAGCGCTATCGAATCGACCATCAAACGAGCCAGGATTTCAGTCTAAATCCACCCCGAAAAACGTTCAAGCGTACAGTGATTTTATTCCAACATTCTTGTTTTTTAACATTAAATTTCATGCTAAAACGGATATTAAAAAATTGTTTTAGTGCTTTGGCGATCTGTGACCCCGACACTGAAGATGAAGACACGAAGAAAGTAAATAATGCAAACAAGAATCTCAACAGGCGGATGCTGTTATTCAGCGACGAATCTGGTGATACCAACACCAGCGAATTTGACCCTGATGACCAAG
>JABFQM010000331.1:0-39583 GCA_022816865.1 Zelostemma sp. ZL-2020 | reverse complement strand
ATGGACGACGGTTTCTCGTTTAAAGTGCGCGGGTAATTATTGCTTTGTTGCGTTGGTGAATTGACTTCCGGCTTCCGTGTTCTCGCGTCTACGCGAATGAGTTACTAGGTTTCGATGTCTACCTCGATCTTTTACGCAATGCGCGAAAAAATCTTGATTTTCCCGTAATTACAATTGAGTGCTAATTTTTAATTATATTCATAATTCTGCGTTTTCGTGAAAATGCACGATTCAACAATACAAATTACAGTGCGTGGTTGAAGTGAAACAGTTTCCTTGAATCCTGCTTTTAATAGAACGTATGCTTGGCGTCTGCCTTTTTTTATCAGAGTCAAAGTTTTATTTCGCTGCCTGGCACTTTCACGCTCGGAGAAAACTCACCTTTCGATAAATATTCAAGACGGATAATTCGCGCGCAAAGTGGGTCGTATTTGTTGGAAAAAGCTTCGACTATCGAAGTTTTGAAATGCGCGCTCACGTCCCTTGTTATCCATTCTTTTGAAGCCAAGCAAAAATATCCAAGTTTCTATATTTCGAGTTACAAGATTGCATCGAGTTTACTTACATAGTTTCTCCGGATTCTGCACAATTCCATCAAGATGTTATCGAGATTGATGAATACATTATTTCCATGGAAAGTTACGGCATCCACGGTCTGGAAAAATAGAAAAAGCAACAAAAAAAACATTAACAAATATGCATTTTCGAGCTTTGATCAATTCTGAGAGACTGTAGAACCTCGTAAAATCACTTTTCATTCCCAGAAAGAAAATATCCCATGTAAACCAGGATTTCATTGTTTGTTTTACAGCAGTTGCATGTAGAGCAATTTTCCTTTTCAAAGTACGCGCAAAGTGAGAGGAACGACAGGAGAAATAGAATAGGAATAAGTCCGTGGCGCGCACCACTTTTCGTCACGGTTATCGTACACAACCACCCACGTTCACGTGTACCTCCACGTGAATCAAAGAGCTCAATGTTGCTTGTGGAAAGTGCATTTTTTTCCACTCTTCTTTGGTATGCTCGACGTGCGTTAATCGCGGAACTCAATTCTCCGCGTTTTCATTCTTATTTTTCATTCATCGCGAATCGCGGATTCTCGTTATTCACCTGATTTCATGATTTTCGTAGCATGAATCAGCGATTACGTAATGATTTATCGTCTAATGCATTATTGTAATATACATAAATATGAGTGTAAAATATTTTTCATTCGCGTGGTAATGCAAATGACAAGCGGAGTGAAATAATCTTCTTTAAGGTCACATTTAATAATCCAATGCGAGCGTTAGACACCGATGATTATACGCGAAGAAGACTTTCGACGGCTCGAGAAATCGCCAATTCACTTTTGCAATCATCCGGTGTGCGGTGTTGCTACGACTATGACTAGCACCTTTGATACATATCGGCTTCAATTTTCACCTCCGTAATGCGCAAAAATGACGAGGTGAAATTCTTATTTAATAAGGTGATAAAAAAATGAAACGGAATTGAATTTGAATGCGAGTGAAAAGCCGAACGTTGATCGAAGAGGAAATGATAAGAGCAAAAAGTCGCATTGTCAATCGCTTTGTTCCTTCTCGATCGACGCCACGTACGTTTTCCTAAGTACGTTGGGAAACAATCTCGAGGAATTTGCATTCAAAGTAAAGAAGGTAACCTTGCATTGCTGAACAAATCCTTCGATTCAATTGTTACCCGAGGCTGTTTGGCTCAAAATTTCGTTTTATTCATTGTTTTTCGAAAGGGAAATGTCAACAAAGGTCGGCCTTTTATTTATTTGCCTTTTTAATTGTTTTATTGACTGTTAACGTTTCATTGTTCGATTTAACCTTTCTGGTTAACTTCAATGTGTCGGGCAGGTTGCATGCGCTCAAGTTTAGTGACCGCGCGATGGAATTAGAAAGCATTGCATTGACACTTCAGTGACGATTTTTCTTCGTGCACTTGCCGATAACGTATGAGCTTGTTTTACCGACTTCTATAAGCAAATGCAACGAGATACAATTCAGTGAATTTTACATTGCAAATTAGCGCGAAGAAAAAAAAAACGAGGCGTTGGACATTGATGGATTCAACGTTGAATTTTCTCGATTCTTGAATGAACTTTTGAATGGAACAATACTCGACGGTGTCGATAAATTTCACATTTACGACATGGATTTTGCATTTTCGTTGCCGAAAAAATTCATATCCAACAATAGTATTTTATCTGTTTATCCCTCGATTTCGAATGGGTGAAATTTTTTTCTCCGCGGGCAAGAGATTTATCGAAGCAAAGTTCGAATTATGTAATTTCGAAGACGCGGGCCTGAGATAACGGGGGAAATCATTCGCCGGTGTAAATACGTCAATGAAATATTAACGGCATACGCCTCCGCGAAACGACGTCTATTGAAATTCGATCCGATCCTTGCACTTTCCGTGTAACACCACGGTTCAACGATTGAATTAGAAAAACGTTATCTTACGTGCAATCACTTTAGCTTTTCATTTCATTATCGAGCGCGGTCATTTTTTTTCATCGCGATATTTGATAAACAAACTATATAATGGAAGATAAAATTGAATTGGTGAACGCGAAAACCGGTCGACCCGACAAAAACAGACGAACAAATACAGGAAAAAGTGAAATGGAGAACTGCAATTGCAAATTGAGCGCAGTTTTTTCAACCTAGTTAATCCTTTCTTCGTCGGACGAACTTGTAAAATGTTCAGCGACGTCGTTTTAAGGTTACGCTCGTAAATCGAGAGCGTATGTCGAGAGACTAATTAAAATACATTAAAATGCAATTTTTCCAAACGAATTTTACGAGCTCGAGTGCTACGAGAAAAGTTACCGTAATTGCATCATTCCTAATCTCGCGATCGATTTCGATATTATACAATTGTTACTCAAGAAATTGACCATGACGGGCTACTCTACAAATTTGCATAATTTTTCTATAATTTCGCAGTTTCTCATAGCCATATTTATCAAATCCTGTTTCTCCGAAGCGGAAATTTTCGAACGAAAACAGGCTGAAAAACCCGATGCGATGGTGGACGTGAACTTCTATAAAAGAGCGATTCATAATTTTTTCCCTCGATTTATAAACATGCAGGATTTTCATTTTAGATTCCTTTTTTCAATCCTCGGACGATAAAACTCCGCGTCGAGCGACTTATCGACCATTTGGCATATCGTCCTTGAATCCCGAGCTCGATGTCCAAAAAAAAGTGAATGCATCCTCGGTTTGTTTGATAACAAAGCCAACGAATGCAAATCATCTTCGTTACTTTGCAATTTCAAAAGCGCCGTCATTTGTATAAATTCGGGGAGAAAAAACGGAACCATCGGACCGATTGGGAAGTGAAATTTCGTAAGCTTTATTTGACTGCGCTGCAAATGGCACCTTTCTTTGACACTTGACAGTGATCAGTACTACTTTGCTCGAGTTTAGCATAAATACAATTTCGCGACGACTGGTACGAGAAGCCGTGCAGCAACGGCCTCCTGCACGTATAGTTATAGCGCGGCGGAGCTGATATGGTGAAAGCTGATATTTTGTAATACTCCTGCCATTCCTTTCCATTCCATTCCATTCCATGATATTGCTCGCTGCTGCTACTGCTGCTGCCGCCGCTGCTGCAGTCACTCGTTTGCTCGCTCGCCTCTCTTTTGAAGTCCGGATTGAGGAGTTCGTCTTGCCGGCACAAATACAGACTCAAACGGACAGCACAATGTCGACAGGCGCACCCAGGATTCTTTTTCGTAGCTCTTATCCGTCAGTCGACGCTCCGAGATTCGCCCTCCGTGACGTTTTTTTTCCATGCAATTTTTACTTTCTTCCTCTTGCGTTTTCTCTCGGGAGAATCGAATTGGGCAATGATTAGTTTTCCTAATTGCTACATCGGATCGTACTTGCTCAACTTTTCCCATGGCCCGAACTGGGTTAATGCATAAAGAGCCGATCGGGACGCTCCTCGTCGCTATTTCTCTAATTTCAGAATCACGGGATGCTTATGTAAGAGTCTCGTTTACGCATGCATGTATGCGAGCGCGATAATCCAAGCGCGAGTGCTTTCCATCGCCGTCTATTCGCGGGATAATCGTCCGGCGAACAAATGCCGTCGTAGGCGCGCCCAGCTCGCTTCTTTTTTTTTTCTTTTTTCTTTTTTCCGCGACTTCTCGTCGTCCTCGATCCGAAACGAGCGAGCCACAGGTGACTTCCGAGACCGACAATGAAAACGGAATCGTTATTTCGCGGGGCGAAATTGTGCGTGCTTACGGGATTCGAGAATATCGTGCTCGCGTTTGATCTTTCTCGAGCAAAACGGACAGGACAATACTCGTGGGTGTGGCCCGCGCTTTTTTTCTCTTTGCTCTCCTTCCATCTTTTTTTTTTTTCTTCAATTGCACCGCGCTCTCCTTGATCGCTCGAGAAACGAGGGCAGGTGGCAGGATTTCCGAGTCGTCGATTCTTTGTTCGCGCAAGCCGGTGAAAAATTTTATCCTGTCGGGATTGTAAAACCGCGCTTTCCTCCGAATTTTATGCCGTTATCATTAAAAATTGTCTTATGTAACGGTGAGTAATGAACGCCCGCGTTAATCGCTCCGAAGAAATTGCTTTCGCAATTAGAGGCGCGATTGTTTTCGAATTGTTTCGGCAAACAAAGCGTGGCGATTCAAGCGTCCTTTACGAGGCTTTTATTATTCGGGAATCGCGAGTAAAATTGCCGAGGCGCAGGATTGCTCAAGAATCCGACGTCGGAAAATGGCGACCTTGACATGCCGCGTCCCGCGCGTCAAAGTACGCTTGTAATGTCAGCTTTCGTTTGCAGTCGCGCGCGTTCTTTGCTGGCAACCGTGTCAAAATAAAACGCTGGGATTGACGTTGACGTAACATTTTTACACCGGTGACGGCATTTTTCAATGAAAGAAAGTGTTGAATCATCTCGGCGTTTGAAAGTGAAAAGTCGTCAATTTTCATTCGAATTATATAAACGTTATTGCGATGCATTGATTTTTATTTCTTCGCGCGCTACTCAAAAGCGCTCGTTTGTTGATTTAACGCGAATGGAATGTCGAAGAATCAATTAGACACGCCACGTTAACTGGTTCTTCTCGACCTTAGATGAACCCACGTATGGCACGCCGCGCGATGGTCAATTCGTGAGCCGAGAACAAGGTTCGTGGACTTTTTTTTACTCCAGAGACAAAAAGCTGCGACGGAGAGCAGAGAAAGTCCCATGGCGAATTGCACCGCTGATAATACGTGCACCGTGACATAACTGGGCCCACGTAATGTTATTACCCTTTAACACGACCCGTATTATACAATATTTAATGCAAAATATTCGGCAAGAAACGTGTCGTGGGAATTACGGTATTCGCGGCAAAAGTAGCGGTAACCGCAATTTTTGCCACGAAATATCGAGTTTCGGAGAAAAATTTACAAGGGAATTTCGGGCTGGGTTTCCGGACTACTCGACGGATTTCGTGTCACGTAATTACGTATGATGTTTTTATAAGTACCATCTTTAAGGAAATAAGCTGAGCGTGTCGCGAGCGCAGCGTTAACGATTACAAATTTAACGTTCGGGCTCCGCGGAGCGAATAGTGATGCGTCTCGATGGTACTCTTGCACGAGACGAGCAATTTTCCAGGCAGTGTCTTCTGGGGCAGTCTGATGGACGCAACAACTCAAAGATCCTTGGATTCACGAACCGGGAAAAACGAATTTTCCTTCCTTTCGTCGTTGGATTTACAGCGAAAAGAAATGAAATGCAAATTCGATCGGCAGAAATGAGAATTAGAGGCTTCGGGGAATGCTTGGATTTCGTTGATGAAATGGAAAACGTTGGAACTCGGTATAGAATTTCGTTAGAAAGTAACTGACGTGAAAGTTATTATTTAATGTAGTTCAACAAAACAGAGATCGTAGCTCCAAGTGTCCCGCTGCAACGTAACAGTCGCACTTTCGCGCGCTGCTTGCCAGTTCGCCATTACCAAATAATTGTGCACTATAATAGTGGCTATTATAAAATCTCCTTTTAGGTGTCTTTGCCGGGGGTCTGATGACGGTACAATTAACTAATATTACAAGTTGCGCAAATTATGAGAAAGACGCCGACTATTGTCTCCCCGAGTTTGGCAAACGGAGCAATTTTCATCTTTCAATGACACTTGCCTATTTTTCAGATGTAAAATCGTGCGAATTGTAATTCTGGTTGGTCGTAAATTGAATGTAAACAAAAATGTTTTACATATTTTGTTGACGCATTTGCAAGGCTAATTTTGTTGCGTAAATGTCGAAAGTACCAAAACGTAATCGACTTCTTTCGGTTTTGGAATTGCTCATTTCCAATATGACAAAGTAAAAATTTATTTTGTAAATTTCTTCACTCTTATACTTTATGTATAAACGTAAGCAAAAATCGTATGATCATGATGAATATCGACTCTTCGTTTCTCAAGTGAAACGAAAATTTTGTCGCAACGCCAACAACGCAATTCCTTCATAAACACATTCTTTTTGCATATCTTTTTCCTAATTTCGTTGCACGTAATTGACGTTGAGAAATTCCATTTTAATTAAGACGGAAATAGTCTTTTCACTTCAATTTTCGTTGGAAATATGAGACTGTAATGGAAGTCGAGGGAAAGGCAATGTTTGCTTGTACGCGAGTTATGGATCCCGGCTCGAAATTTCGTGGCTCCTTTTTACTGCTCTCGCGCGGCGCATCTTTATGCCGCGGTTGTTCGAACGTACGATACGTGCACGACTGGTCCTCGCTAAAATGGGCGAGCTCTCAAAGATATCCATCGTGGATCCTCGACACAATTTGACGGCGGAACACGTCCTTCATTTCGTTGCGTTTCACGTACCACCTCCGTGTGTCAACCGCTGAATTTCTTTTTCGCAGCCCGTTAAACCACCACACTTCCAGGGGTTCAGCGCCGGTTTCACGTATGCACTTCAATCTTCCCGTGTAAGCGGGTCAAGGTTGAGAATCGCTGCGCCACGTTTCCCTGGGAGAATTACAAAAAGTCCCGGGATCTTCCAAGGGTTACGAATATTACGTAATGATAGCGGATGGGGCCAAAACCTTGGAAGAATTATTCCAAGCACATGACGCGAAAAAGTTTCCTCTATTTCTGCTCTTTCTGAACCGCCATTTTTCGACATTATTTTATCACCGTGTTTTAAAAACGAATTTGGTAATCGATAAAACAATTTTTCGTTTTTTAACTCTTTCAATTTACTGAGAAAAAAATTTGCGTATCGTGTGTAGCGGGATTGGAGTGCAACGACACCAAAGATTACGGAGAATATTAGCGACTTTGATTGACGTAGCAGGTCGCTCTCGGTTCGAGTCACGGTCGAAGTGAAATTGGTGCTGGAACAGCGAGTTGCGAAACGTGCATATCGCATTCGAAAGATTTGCGAGTTGGCCCACTTTGACCCGGTCAAGGCCAGCGATCGATTGATTTAGCAAAAAACAGATTGGATATTGAACATTGATAAAAAGTTAATGAAAAATGTAAAATACGACGAAGCGATAGTTATATAAAATCGGGGCATTTTTCGTTTGTTCTGTACGAAGAAAAATGAGACGCTGAAAAAAAACGTGGTTTCGGTAGCGATTCAAAGCTTACAAATGCACTTTTTCAAGCGCTTTCGAGTCCACTCGATTTTTCACTGTTGATTTTTTCTGAACCTTTTAATTGTACGATTAAAGAAATACGATACGAAATGTTTCATTGCTTTATTTTGGCAAAAAAGGCCATTAAACTACAAAATAACAGTAAAAAAGTTAACCTCCCAACGGGGGTCCCGGAAACATTATGTATCATGTGTCAGTTGTGCGTATGTGTACACGAGTTCGCCAAACAACGCTGAATCATCAAACATGTCATGTCACTCCAATGCCGCTTTTATACGTGCCGAACAGAAAATTAGATTCACATGTTTTCGGTCGTGCCTTCGTAATCCCCGATACTTGATTTCTTTCATCTCCGGGGATTTTTGCAATTTAATGTATACTTTTAATGAAACTTCAAACACCTAATAAATCGAAATCCGTATAATTCCCGAGATAAGATCGCAATTTGTCGATTCAACATTTTTAAAATAAAATGTCTGGCTTAAAATACGCAGTTCCTGATATTTAATCATGTATCGATCGGAGGGATTTTTACGGTGCCAAAAATTCTCGGAAAAGGAAACGAAAGTAGAAATTTTTTATTTCGCGTTTCGACATACGCGCTGTTGAATTTGTGTGAACAATTTTTCGAGGGGGAAAGTTTTTGAGAATTTTTTTTTTCGATGCTTTAACGAGCATTTTACGGCGCGATATGAATCTGGTATGAATTAGCAATAAAACTAAAAACGAGAATAAAAATGTCTATAAATAAAGTTACGATTGTACAAAGTCATAATTTCGTAGTAATGAAATTCCTAAACGACACGTGTAAAGTGCATCGTCGATGTTTCCTTGCGAATCGAGAAATCGATGACAAATTGACCAACAACGTCCGGGGCTGATAGGTTGCAGAATCGATAGTTGCAAAATTTAATCAACGGGAATACTTCAAATCGGTGCGTGCGTCCTTGCTTGAACAAAGTCCCGCATCACCAACTTCTTTCGCAACGAGTACGTCGCGATTGCGGCAACAGGACGAATATTGATCCTTTCTTCAGAAAAGCAATCAATTCCACCTTCGTTTGTCGAAATGCCAGTTTTTTCGAGCTCGAAATTCGCGCTGAAATATTTTTTTCCTCTTGCACTTCGAAGGTAAGAATAAATCGCATTAAAATAATAAAAGAGGAGCAAAGTATTGGAAGAATTGTTCGTTTCTCTCTACGTCTGAGAAAACATTGTTATATTTTTCCTCGAGTCACGTTTTTCCTGCAGGAATCGTCGATCAACCTCGTCATTTATGACGAGCTTCCGTTATGACCTGTCTTATTTGCGTGCAATGAAGAGGAGAAAAAGAATCAAGGAAAAGTAGTTTTATTTGTGCAAAGTCGAGATCAGTTTTGCGTAAAATCCCGTGAATAAAAAATCGTCAACATCGACCAGAATTTATGTAGCCTTTCGCCGTTTGATCCGATATTTCAGGATTTTTATAATGCTTTTAACGGCGGTAAACGAATCAATTTGGGAAGAGCGAGATTGCGAGCTACGGAAAAAACCCGATATTTAAATGCAAACAAATTAATTAAACTTTTGTTTTTTTTTCAAGTTCACGCACCCGTTTCAAGTCACTTCGGCGCATTAAAATGCGCAGAACGTTTCGGAAAAAGTTCAATAACACGATTTAGAGTTCAATTTACGTTTGAAAGGGAAGAACCAGTTTGCTACAACTGAAAAGGACGTGTTTTTCATTTAAACTATAAAGCCCTGATTTGAATATCGGAGGTTCGTCGAAGTTTCTTGCTATGAATGAATGTCCTGTGCCTAAACGGTCGCCATTCAAAAATATTTCTTTCCATTATAAAATTACATGCTTTCAAGAGCGCGAGTTATAAATTCAAGGCGAAGCCCAGGTTCAAATGACCAAAAAAGGCGCCCCAAGGAAAAAAGACGTTAGAAAGATTTATGTTTAGCGATTGAATTTCCATGAATTTATTTGTCATTCATCAAAATAACAGCTTTTTTACATTTTTATCACTTTTACACTTTTTTTCAAAATCCTCGTCACTCAAATTGTTGATATTATTTACGCGAATTTTAGTAATGCTACTCGAAGGTCGATCGCCGTTTAATTTCCATCGAATCGATTTCCTTACGAATCCCGAAAGAACCTGCATGTCAGTTACAGCATCGAGATAACCAATTAAGAATCCAATTAAACGAAATAAATGCCGGGAGAGCGTGCATGGTATCGAGTAATCCGGGCTTGAACATATATAGTTGTATCGATTCGTGAAAGAAGGAAGAAATGCCCATCAATTACCATCTACTTTTATCAACTCGAACGTTCAATCGACTCTTCAACGTTTATTGAATGAAATTTTTTAAGTTCCAGAACTCGCGTTCCAGAAAATAATGTGCTCGGTGCATCAACCGGTTTTCCTTAAACGAAATATCACTTTATTCTCCTCGGTATAAACCGTGAATAAAAAAAGCCCATTCTCCCTCTCGTTAAAAGACCATTGCTCCGGCTCAATTTTTGCTCAAGGTAGACCACACGTCTAACACTTTACCGAGCCGAAGCCTGATAAATAAATAAACTTGGAAAAGTTTCGATATCGATAAAGCTATCTATAGCACTAAAAGCACGTTATCCCGATAAAACGTTTTACGAGTGTCCTTGAGAAGCGATATTTTTCACAAGTTTATGTATTCTATCGATTCGCTTCTTTCCTCAATTCACTACCGTCGATTTATACTTTCGATACTCAATTTTCCCGTGGCCAAAATTTTATATCGAAATCGCCTGACTTGCAGAAAATGATACACTTCAACATACTTTACATGAATTTGTTTATCAATGTTTTGACGTTTCGATGAAGCGTGATAAATTTCATTCAATTTTTAAATTGATAACATCTACTGCAATTTTTTCCTCTAATTGTTAAATAATTTTAAGTCATTTTTATAAAAACTGTTTCATTAAATTTTTTTCCCAAGTTCAACTCCCACTCTTTACAATACAATGTTCACTTTTCCGTCACCAGATGTCACGTGGACCAATGTCAGATAAAAGTGCGCGATATGTCGTAATGAAAACCTCGCACGTTTTCTCAAGTGGTGATGTTTCTTTCCGTTGAAAATTCGCCAACGAGCGGAAGTTAGTGAGAAGCATTCGCACGCTCTCGCTCCTCGACAGAATCGTTTCGAAAAGGACACAGATCTGTAATTTGCCGCAGCGTGGCGCACATGACACACGCGCGTGCGTTATGAGCGCGAGCGAGTACTACAGCCGAGAGTAATTGAGACGAACTTTTTTTGTCATCGCGAGAAATCTGCGGTCTTTCTTAGCCTTTCCCTTGTATTGTTTCCGCAGCGAACGTTGCCAAGATCACATGCAAATCTCGGTATCTAGTTTCCCGCCTTTTCACTTTCGTTCCGAGCCATGTTTTGAAGTTCATCGGCGTTTTTTTTGAGCCTCGATGAAAGCGTCGGCGCGAATGAGAGAGCGCTTTTTTCAACTCGATGACATTGTTCGTGACGCGAATGACAACGCGTAAAAAAGACGAACGCTCTTGCCACAGAGACTTATTATAAGCAGTTTTTAGCTGGATTTCGTTAATGCGCGTATATTTCTGTGGCGAAACGTTGATTCAAATGGTACTCGCGAGAGCTGCATGAAGGAGCGCCAAGGGCATTATTACATGACGAAATGTAAACAAGAAGAAAATGGTACGACTCTCTTTCTTAATCAGGGGATACCCGAGCAGTTTCATTGGCATTCATTCAATTGCGAATTTTGTAACGCTGGAAAAATGCGTTACGATCATTCATTGCTGCTCTGATGCAAGTTTTCAGAATACGATTTTTCTCCCGTCTCCTTTTTTGGCCGTTCCTTTGAATTTTGATAATGCCCTGTAAATCATTTTTTTTCTCCTTAAAAGCATTCGACCAAGAGAAAAATAAACGAGTCCGTCGTTTCGCTTTATCTTGCACAAGGCATTTTACATCGACGATAAAAACTAGCGATTTTCTCGCAACTTCTTTTGGCATCGGCTTACTAATTTCCGTTGCGGTATCAACTTCCAAAAGGCGTAAATCTCGGAAGGGAATAATGGCGGGTGAGATCACTCTCTTCGTTGTCTTTTAAATCACTTTTTCTCGCTTTGAAATGTGTAACGACTCGGAGATTCCCAAGGTTGACGAGTTGCATTTTTACTTTTTCCCGGCTTCCTCAAACAAGATGCTTTTTTCGATAACATTAAAGAACGAAATTCTATGAAATCGAGAAAAAATTATCAGTGACAAATTAATACATCAAGGCGCAAAGCCGCGATAATAAATTTGATTGTCTTTCTGATTTCCTTAATCTCTCGAGGAACGAATAATGACTGGCTGACAGTAAATTATCAGCGCGTTTATTTCACATCTTTTTCGCAAGACACCTGGAATGTATCGCAATGATACATATGATATACCTACAATGCGATCGTTAAAGTCTCTATGGCGGCGTCCCTGAGACAATCCCTCATTGAAATCTCCGGCTCGCTTTGCGAGTAGACAAACGGATACGATTATTTTTCAGCTTAGACGCGAAGAAAAATTACTCCGTCAATTTACTTTGGATAACGATCATTCATCTCTCTCGTTTCACGATTTTATCGAAATTAATCGGATGACAAAAGACCTTTCGTAACGCGTCGATGAGAAATTATTTCCGGAATTCTTCGCGTGGTCATTGACTACTGGTCCAGACGGTAAAAATGCATCAAGGCAAAAGTGTAATAAAGCGTTTGCATGTTTTCTCCCGAGGATGACCATGAAAGACGGAGCGCACCGTAAAAAATGAAATTCTGTTCGAAATCGGCACAGCAAACTTCAAACGTTCTTCAATCCTCGGATTTTTCTGGGATCTTGTATTGATTTATTGTATTTGAATTTTAAAGTGGTCGAAATGATGCAACATTGACCCGATAAATAATGGGGGAGGTTGGAATGGCCCAAAGTGTCTTGATCCTTGGCATTGACGTCATTACTTTGACGCATGTATACGTTTGCAAACAAAATGATTACATCTCATCAAATATGCACGTTGATGCACGTGTTTAAATAAATGGACACGGAGAAAGTGATAAATTATGATTTTTTCAATGCAATAAAAATTCGGAAAGCATCGAGGAGTTTTGTAATTTTTATTTCTTTGTTGAATCAACAACACTTTTGCGGCGATTTGTACAGTTATAAATCATTGAAAATCCGAGTTTATTTATATAAAATTCATGTTCATCATGAAGATAAGCTGAAAATGTACAATTCATTGAAAAGTTTACTACGTTTAAATATATTATCGAACAAGTAAAAACCAGTGCTGTCGAATCGACCAAAGTTTTTCTTAAAATCAACGAAATATTTCTCTGAGCGTGAAAACAATGAGACACATTGTTAGTTCGAGAAAACCTTTTTCTGGGTGAAGGTAATAAAACCTGTGCTTCCTTTTTGCACTGTATCCGTTGTTAAGCAACAAACCGCTCGCCCTTGGTTGCTTTCTACTTGAATTGAATTGGTGTATTATAAATCGTTTAAGAACAAAGACAATTCATCACTACAGTTGCCATGAAATCGATAGCTACCGGCAAATCCAAGAAAATAATAATCCTTGGTCTTTCAATTCGTGAAAAAGTCGCTAAAAAGTAGTTTACAAAATTGAAAAACAGTTCACATCAATTTTCCAGAATGCATTTTTACGGAAAAATCCGAGTATGAATGATTTCGCATTGAAATGCGTCATTGAACCGTGATGAGTTTCAATGCCTTGGTCGAGATTGATTATGATTGAGACGAATTTTCGTCCATTGCAAAACACGTTTAAGCACCACTTTTCTGTCGAGATCTGACTGCTCGATCACGCGATTTGACGGTTGATCACGCCAACATATAGATCGTTATATGCTCGGTGTCACTGGAAATGTACGTCGTTGTAAACAAATTTCTTCCCCGGCGAATTTAATCGATTTTCACGCCGCTAAAAGTGTGACGCTCCGAATTAACTTTCTTGCGATTAATTACGTCCTCAATGTTTAATTGCTCGGTTTTTTTTTCTATTAAAAAAAAACGTAGCAAAAAACAAGGTCAATGAAGCGATTTGATAGCGTTCCCTATTTTAATTTCGATTCTATTGGACTTTCTATTTTTACACTTTCTTTTTTCGTAACTTTTCAATTATCGTTATTGGGAAATTTCTGCCTTTTTTTATCGAGTCATTGTCGGAAGAAAGATCGCGTTTGTTCTGAATTTTTATCGAGAGGCGATCAGCAGGTATGCAACGTGACTCGAGTAAACCTCCTTGAGTTTGCCGCGCGCGTCTAACAAACGAGGCGATGCTCAAGCAAAATATCACTTGTACCATGATTACTAGTTATCCATATATGGGATTGTTAAAAATTGGCGTTTTTCAAAACTCATCCCTGACCTAAACGTAACTCATTCGCAATGCAAATGTCGTAAAGAGATCGCGTGGAAGGCAGAGATGCGTTTCGCGCAACCCGCCGTTTGTTCATTTATTATCAACACTTTGCGGTTTTTTGGTCTCGCAAATTTATTACCCGTTCATGCCAACAATTCGCGGTAAATTAAATTTCCCATTCTTTCCCTGTTATTTTTTCAATACAAATTTCGAAAACTGGAAAATTACGAACAACGCAACGTAACGCGCGTAAAGTTGTAAAATAGAGACGTTGCGAAAGAGAAAGTACAATACGAAATATCATAATGTCATATAGCTATAAACCTTATCTTATCGGACTCCTTTTACAACTAAATTCGTAAGTGAAATTTACTGTCACCCATAAAACATACGTGCTTAGATTGCGCGCAAAAAAAAGGAATTAAAATCACGTCATTTCGTATCTTTTTACGTGCTTTATAAAGTGTTTTTTTAGGTCAACGAACATTTGGAAGAGAAAGTTCACGTTTTGGATCTAAACAAAAATTTTTCTACTCCGCGAAATTTCCTCGTAAAAAAACAATTTGCATTCACAAAGAAACCGGTAAATCAAGCAGAACAAATATATATCTCTAACAACGCTCGGCTCAATTATGAATTCGAACGTGCAGGTGCCATTAGAGCCGTTCCATTACATCATTTCTCGCTGGGCGCACTCTGATCGATGCGATCCATTTTGCGCAATGGACTTTTAACCTGTCCTTGGCTCGCGGGGCCCGTCTAAGAGCCACTAGCCGCGTTTCGTGGACCATTTGCTCGCGAGCGAACTTTACTTTGCAGTCGTCAACTTCGAGAGACTCGTTGCCCTTTACTTCGCGCTCTTTGACGAACGGCCGGTTCGGTACGTGCGTTCGGCCAAACGGTTTTAACACGACGCGACATTTATGCCGTGGAGGTACGGCGCTTCTCTTCAACCTTAATCGACGATGACCGATGAGCCTCGTTATCGCGTGTTCTAATTGCCGAAGGAACAAAAGTAGGACGCAATCGCAGCGCTGAAAGAATGCGAGCGTGACATAAGGAAATTGTACAAAGTTGGGTCGAGGAGAATTTCACGAGTTTGAAAACTCGAGGATTTACGCATGTCGAAATCAAATTCTGAATACCTCCAATTCTATTTTTGGATATTATGGTAGCGAACTAAAATAACATTAATCGACTGTTGCTCAAAACAACTTTTCGAAGATCAATATGTAGGTAGACGATAATGAATAATTTTCATTTTAAATTTGGTTTTCCTTGAATGTGAGTAGTATAGAGTTACGCATGAAACGAAACTGACCCGGTACAAGTCGAAAATATTAGGCGTTTACACGCGGAATTGCGTAACGTTCCGATTCAAAAGTAACAGTGAAGTTGGAAACTGATTAATCAATCATTTCCGCTCGATAAAAGTTTTATAATTGCAAACTCTTTCCGAAGTACGGCGAAATGTTAAAAGAGCGAATCCACGTACGCGTAATAATACAGCAATTACCCTGTTACGCAGAAAACGCACTCGTTCTTAGCGCAAAACTTGCGATTTTAAAGTTCGTGAACTCGGTGCTTTCACTCGAAGGTACGCTGTCAAGGCACTTGACTTTCGAGTTTATATTAAGCCGCACCTCAACCGCGGGTAATGCAAGCTAAGCGCACGAGCGAAAGATTGTTCGAACCGACTACGCGAATGACAAGAGTAATTGGTCAGTTATTTGTTTGACTTGAGGGCAAGGCTGACTCCGCCGTTCTAGAAACGTTTCTAAACAATCGCGCGCTTTTCAGACCAAAAATAGCGACTCCGAGGACTCCAGTCTTTAGTTTCCAAGTGTGTCACAAACTTTATCGGGACCACTCACTTTCGAAATTATCATGCTAATTTCCGTGCGAAACTACGGATTCGTCTACGAAGGAGCATTGTTGGAAATTAGCGAGAACAAGAAATCGTTGCGAAAATTACCCAACGTACAATTTCGGGCTCCCGTTTTCAATTGTTCTCGGCGGCGGAAAAAGTTTTCGATTGCTCAAGACGCTTGAATTATCATTTTATCCCCAAAAACCATCGAACCCTAAAGTTTTGCAATGGAATTTCTTGAAATAACGAGCGAGTTTTGAATTAAAAACTGTTTATTCCGCAGCGCCACGGTTGAACGTTAATTCGATGCAATTAAACTTTCTTTCCGGGATTCGTTGGTCGCGTGCGTGTCCAGGCCGCGCTTCTCTTTTAATTCGTCGCTGTTTCGCAATGAATGTTCTTCCAGGCATCGCTAGCCTGAACACGAGGCGATCGCGAAGGTTAGTTTTTGAATTTTGACGACGATCATTTGTTTTCGCACGTCAAATTCCGCTCCGACCTCGAAAATCAATCGTAAAATGCCACATTCGCCGTTAATAATCAATTGATTCGGCATTGATTCCTACAAAGAAACAAATATTAATTAATTAAACGGCAATTGCGATCGGACGTTAATTAGGCACGATCGCAATTTGTATTTAAAAAAGGAACGTATATTATATAACAAAGCATAAAGATGTGCGATTTTTGTCCAATTAAGATACCGCGATTGCAAATCAGACTTGTCGTGTTTATCCAGGAAAGCGATAGGCCGTAATTACATTTTTTTTACTTTGTAACATAATCCGCTTCATTACAACTCGATGTACCGCCGTTAAAATTACTATTGTCATACGTCGTCATTAGTGTCGATATCAGCGATGCGCTGGTGATTATTTTTCACTGCAAACACTTGCCACACCATCTGTCACGCACGTGTAAGAAGATAAGTAGCTTTTTGCAATTGCGAAAAATGCCTGTTTGAGGTGATTCAAGTAGCCATTAAATCTTATGCCACCATTGGCCAACGGTTGCATTGAAATTTTAATTTTAGGAGCCAAAAAGCCGTGAAACGATCCGATAAATAACAATAAACGAGATTTAAACGATCGCCAATTAATTGATGTACAAATTTATGGGAGATTCTACGTTTCACATAGATCAGATGTCCAAGACGTTTCGAGTTTCTCGATCGTATTTTAGGAATTTTTATGACTATTCATCGAACATTTTTGCGTATATTAATTATACTAATTGTGCGTTACATGAATTTCTGTTTCAGCGATGAGGCGCAGCCAATTAGGAACGCTTATTTTTAAAATGATTCGCTCCTTCTTCCTCCTGTGCATCACCGTTCTACCGATTTTACGATGTCACAAGGTAAAGTTCAACCAATTCCTCGATTAAATAAGTAACAACATGACATACATTTTATAACATTTCAATTGAAACAAACACGCCGGAAGGCGAAATTTCGCGAAATTGTTTACGCGAATTACTCAAGTATTAGGAAGTTACTGTTACGATTGATCCAGTTATTACTCGCATTTCCGCGACTCGGTGCAAACCAGCTGATCATGCTTGTCTAGACTTTTCACAGTAAATGGATAACTGCAACTTGTTTCGCGACGATTAACGCTAGGAAGTGAAACCGGAATAAATGGTAGAGAACCATTAGTCATTACGGATCAAAAAATGTCGCTCGTAACATCTTCGTCGTAAGAAGAAGAAAAAAATATCAATCGACCGCTCGAAAATTGAATTCTCACGAATCGCAGGCCGAGTTTTCTGGCCGTTGAAAAAATTGGTGAAAAGTCTCCGGTGCATTCGTGAAAGTAACGATTTCGGCGGGATGTAGGATAATTTGAATTTTATTCAAAATTAATTCGACCATGAATTCATGGCGGCGCGGCGCGGGATACCGTTGCAAATGCAAAATTAAAAACACATTCGAATCTGCAAAACACTTGCTCAAAGCGACACTTGCGTGAGAATATATACTGTTAAATTTTGCCGAGCTCGCTTACATATTCATTATTTCTGCTACTGCCCTCTCTGCTATTTTTGGTTCTTCGGTTACAACCTTGACAGAGATGATACTTTAATCGGACTTTGGTGTTGTTCGACTAATCATGTCACGCAGACGTCAGCTTCCAAAAAATATACATAAACTTTTATTCCCGACGCGGCAAAGAGCGAGGTGAAAAGTGGCGCTGCCTGGTGCGAAATAAGTGCGCTTTTCATTAGCAAGTTTCTCTGGAAAATTCGAAGAAATTTTCGGTCGTAGAAATACCTTGAAAAAAAAAAAGTATTATGGACGTATCCACTCACGATTCGAGTGGTGTAACGATTTCAAAATTCAATCCTTAAAATCTCTCTGCTTTTTGGATCGTACCTATAATTAATAAAAATATTGGAATTGAATAGAAAACTCAGTTTTTTACACCGGCAAAAGTTTGACATTCACAAATGGAACTAATTGCTTTTTTACACAATCTGTCGAATGAAAAAACTAATATAAAAAATGAGAAATTGTAGTTCTTAGATAACATAATTGATTGAGTTTCAAGAAAAAGATGTTGATGCCGTAAAACAGGGTAGAAAATGTCAATTAAATAAAAAAGCGATGTCGAAACTTTTCTCAATCTCCAATGCAATTTTTTAACTCAATCATTATGGATACTTTGAAGATGAGAACGAACGATTACGATTCAAACTAAACAGTTTTATTATGCTTTTTTTTCCTATGGTCCCCCACGAGTGACCGCGTGATTTTTCAATTCCATTCTGTGATTCCGTCGTAAAATACTGTCAGACATTCGTATTTGAATAAGATTAGGCCACTGACGTGTGTGGTAAACATAATAGAAATGTATGGGAAACACATAAATGACTCATCGTATCACGTGACCGGGAAATCGAAGAATTTGGAATTTTTCGAACCTTCAGAGTGAAGCAAATGTCCAACCAATACAGAAACAATAAATGAAATGATACCCAGAAATATTAAGCTCTGAATATTCATGTAAAAATCAATCACGCTAGAACGCTTCGGTGTTTGACTTCATGGGGAGTCGGGTTTTTTTTTTCGCCGGGGAAGAGCATTTACCAGGGCACGTCCATTAGTCGGGAATATTGTCCGTGGCAGGAAACGTCCCGGGTCGAATTCTCTGTAATCTCAGGCCCCGCTGAGGTCGATCACTTTCACGGGTTACGTAGGCAGAATACGAATTCTTCTTCGTGTAAACTCGTTTGCACTCTCCGCAAGCGCTGACGAGATTTCAAGTCCAGTTTCCCGACAAGATCGGTCTTTATGTCTGTACAGTACACACTTGGCAGCGCTCGAACGATTTCCTTATTTGCAATGTTATCAGCGTAACTTTCATTAACGATCCCGGGATCTCGGCTCGCCTTTGATTGAGAACTTATGGTTATTGAGACAAAGTGTTCCACTAATATTTCCCGTGCTATTTTTTCCGCTTCGGAATCTTTAATGGGATCTATAAATATGTGTTCACTCAATTTCCTATCGAGAAACTGCTCGAGAAATGTTGTCAATTAGTCGCTTTTTTCGGAGGGAAAGTCAGAATTAATATTTGCGTTATGAATGCAAAAAACTCGTCATCTCGAGATGCTACTCAGCGCTTTTTTTCTCGGAGCAAGAAAAAAACCTGAATTACTTTACGTGAATGGATTTCGGTTGTACTTTAGTCGAGAAGTGCACGTGTTCGACATAAAAAACCGTTTTTCTCTCTCTAATGAATCATTCCTTAAACATGCAATCCATCTCGATAAAATAATCCCCGATTCATTCTTAAGATTCATTAAAATTTTTTGCCTTGTTTATCGCCGTGCAGTCTAGTTTGTGCAAACAAACCGGCAATTTCGAGGAGTTAATCGCGCAAAAAACTTGGTTTTGAAACGGTGTCAATGTTAACGCGAAAAAACCATTACATCTCAACGCGAAGTTTTGTGAAATTATACATCATAATTTTTCATAAACAGACGTGGCTGCAGCTGAGTTTCACCGCCGTTTGAATTTACTCCGGCAATTCTATTGTCGATCGCCAATCAGCAATGAATATCAAATTTCCATACGCGTCAAACAATGACAATCGCGATATTCCATAAATGATAGGCCGTCAAAGGTACAAGGAGCCACGCCAAATCGGAAACGCGAACGCCGATGTCGAAACTTTCTCACGGACTGTTGGTCAATGCCTCTGTAATGGCCGCGAAATGTGCAACTGCATTTACCATCGCTGGCGAAACGAGCCGTGGCATACGTGTAAACTAAAACAGAGTGCACGCTTCAGCCGAGACAAGCGCGCCAGAACTCAACGAAACGTTGCTGTTTCGTTCTCCGCAGAGTCAAATATTGCGACTTTGGAATCTCGGAAGAGTTGCAAAAATGTACGAGTAATACGCGATTAGTAACTTTTAAAAAGGGTTAAAGCACGTAAATGCAAATCAATGACTTAATTGACTCATTATTTTATTCTAGTCCACGATTGGGTAATACAAGCCTCGCGAGACCTGGATTAATAGCGATTTTTTTTCAACGGTTATCGGCTCTCGTTATGTCATGTGAATGGTTAAGAGGTTTTTTTCCTACATCCTAAAAGATAGCAAATTATTCGACTCGTGTGTTTTCGATATTAACGCATAATTTTTATTTATTGACTTGACTTTTACAATAATTAGGTAGTATAATGTTTTGCAATATTTCGTATCGAGTTGTTTTTTACTTTTTCAAGTACACGAAAGCGTAAAAAATTTTCCGGTTCTTTTTTTTTAACGAAGCTGCGCGAATTAACTGAAAATGCGTTTTATGTTACAGATTCACGAACACATGACGAAGGAGGAGGTGCTTTCGGTATTTCATGTCAGTCATGAATCCGGTAATAAAACAACCACGTAACAATGAGTGGAATTGTACTTTTATGCGACGATTTTTCAAACTAAATTTCATATAAAAAATATCCTCGAAAAGCACTCAAAAGTAAATAAAAAATTAATCATTCATCGAGAAACGAAAGCCTTGAACATAGTTGATGATTCTCCTATGCTTCTTAAATTGCAGGAAAAACAATCCTTCTAAATTAATTGCTCAAGTGTCTCAGATGTACATTCATTTTCCAATCTCATCAATCTTTCACGCGCGAGATAAAAAAGCGTATTTGTTTGTCTTTTCATTCTCATTTAAATAATGTCTTCATTAAAAACGTACATCTTTATACTCGCATGAATGTTCAGCAAGTCAATTATTTTTTCAAGACAAATATTCAATATGAATCGTCCATCGTGAGAACGAACTTTTATCTATCGCATTTTTGTTTAGTTCCTGTTTACGAGGTGGTACCGGTGCTGCATTCGGTGCAAAAGAGGAGCATCGATGGGAGACAGGAAGTACATCTCAGGGCTTTTGGCAAAGATTATAATTTGTCTTTAAAACCAACGGATGGACTGTGGTCAGGCAAACATTTGCCGATGCTGACCGTTACTAAAAATGCATCCATGCCCGATCGTTTACATTACGAAAAAGTGCCAGAGGTAAAACGCTCGAAAAAGCTAATCCGTGAAAACTTCATTTGAATGAGGGGAAATGATAAAGACAGTGATAAACTCGGTGCTGAAACGTCTTGTCGAAAAAGTGCGCAAGAATTGTTGTAACGCGTCCTTCTCTTGTGACCCACTTTGCGCAATAGTAAAGTAGACGCTGGCGATACGTGGGTATTTCCATCGTTTAAATCCGTTGCAAAGACGAGGAACCCTCGTCGCGCAGTAGAGTAGTGCGTGTGAAAGCAGGCACGCGGGGAACAATTGCCGCGGGGCAGACGGGCGTTAGCGCCAGTAGTATTAGACGCGTCTGGCAAGACGCGACCAAGATTGCAGAGCTCTCACGCATCGCGATGAAAAATCGATTTTTAACCATTCCCCGCGTACCTCGCCATTCCATTAAAAAAGCTGCTTGTAATTCACGATTCCCGGCAAAAAATATTGTCATTCATTCATCGAATTTATCAAGAGAATACAGACGAATCTAGAATCAAATGAATTTTTTGTCGTTCCTCTTTATGTTCGATTTGATCGTCGATGACGGCAAAATTGTGTGTTTCAGGCAAGCGCGGACATCGGCGACATTTACCAAGACTCGGAAAACAGGGCGTCTATTTTGCTGCATCGTGACGCGAGTGGGAAAACGCTCGTTGTAAGCAAAAGCCATTCTTTCTTAACATCGCTTTCGTCACCTCTTCTCCATTATTGCAAACAGTCTCTTTTGTCAAGCAATTCAGCTGAGCCGGCGTTATAATTATGGCAATATCAGCTTGCGATTCATTATCATATACACGAGCCCACGTCGCTGGAAAACAATTAAGCCTTTGGCCTCTCGTCTGGCTGAAAGGGACGATTTAACTCTGCGTTATCGTCGCGCTCCACGTAAACCTCGATGCTTTTTCTCTTCGACTTTTTGCAAAATGCTACGTATTTTTTGAAATCTATAACTTTTTGACGACTGAATTTTAATGTCGACGTTTTAATACCATCATTTATAACGCAAAAAATTAACTTGTCGCAACATTTTTTTGTCGTTTTCTTTGAAAAATGGACGATGATTGGAATTATTCAAATTCGCAGCGTCGTAAATTTGAACACCGTGACAATTATTTGACCGGCTGCAAAATTGATAAACGATCTGTTAGATTTCAGGCGAACAGCTCGTCTTTATTGTCGTGAAAAGATTAGCACTGCGGTTGATTTCCGAATGAATGAATCTTAATTGCCCGCGTGAAATAATTTTCATTATTTGCCGAATCGTTCGTAGAGCCAGAAATTAAAAATAGCCGGATCTTCATACGTTTTTCGCAACAAGTAATTAATAATGCAGCCGCATAAATGTAAATCTTTTTCAAGCAGATCAAAAATTCGAGCCGCTTTATCTTTAACAAGCCAATAATTCGCGACGGCTGGCAGATTTGCGAAGATCATATTTTACGATAATACCACCACCAATAACTTTTTCAGTCGCTTTTTTCCCCGTAAATTGAATAATTCTTTTTTGTCGCATTCCTAATTTACAATATTTATCGCCTTTCCGTTCGAATCCAAGTTATTTTTCAAGTATAGCAATAACTTCGTAGTGATATTTAGCTAACTGAACCTTCAAAGGCTGAAAAAAGTACAAAAGGTGATGTACGTAACGAACTCGCGCACTTTGCCGAATCGCTTATATAACGAGCGATAAATGCGTTGTCTAAGTGACCCAGCATTTTCTGACCTTTTGCTTTCACTCTCTCCTTGATGATCCGAGCGATGCGAATCTTCAGTGCGCCCTCGATGATAGTTTCACGCCAGTTCTCGACAAGGATTTGCCTCGTAATATTCATATTGTCATCGAGTGCCCACGGGGCTAATTTAACATTAAATGACCAATCGAACTTTCAACCCTTTCACCGCGCGAAAATTACGTAAATTCCTCTTCCCTCAATTCTTCAAGTTTGGGATACTTTCAGGAAGGAAACATAGGGCCAGAATTAGTCATTCGTCCGCTTCCGAATCGCGTGCAGTCGGAGATTATCGATGAAATCCAGAGTCTGCGTGAACCGAATTTATTGCCAAATGTGACGCGGACCAAGAGGAGTTTACTCAACACGAATCATCACGTTGTGTTCAGGAGGAAATCGGTAGACTTTGGCGATGAATTTAGTGATTTCAGTAAGTATTATTTTGGAAATATTTCGCGTGCACGGAAACACAATGTTTTTTTTCACTCGACAGCGTTTATGGAACCGGATCACTTGGCCAAAAGATTTAGGACGAAACGATCGAGCAGTGATAGGTCGAAACGAGAAGCGCCATATGTGATTTATCCCGAAATTCTCTGCATTGTGGACTACGATGGTTACAGGTGAGAGCTTTTTCTTCGATTTCATATCCGATGAAGTACGAAACATTAATAACTCGCTTTCTTAATTCGAAACTGATGAGTAATAATTTAGCATTCAATTTTTTTGCGAATCCGCATGAATCAACTTCCAAACGAAATTGATGTTTTCGATTAAAGGCGCGGCGATAAAGCACCGGTGCTAAAAACATTGCCTCCGTTCCGAGAAATAAACTTTGCTAAGTGAATTATCGGATCCGTTATGACTCGTCTTTTCGCGAAATTGAGCTTCGCGAGCGCTAACGACGCGTCAATTCCGAGGCTGCGAAATTTGAATTCCCTGAAACGAATCGAGTTCTTTTGCAGACTTCACGGCGGCGATAATGTGCAAATTAAAAGGTACTTCGTTTCATTTTGGAATGGTGTGGATCTAAGGTACAAGCTGCTAAAAGGTCCAAAGATACGTATCAGTATTGCAGGCATTATCATTTCAAGAGTACGTAGAACGATGCGATTTCATTAAAAACATTGTCTACATTTAAATAAATTTCAAGTACTTGAAATCAATGTTTATCCTTGCGTTTTAGGGTAGAGATGCCACTCCGTATCTGGAAAGAAATCGCGTGGGTCGCGACGCCATCGATTCGGCAGCTGCGCTGACCGACATGGGGAAATACCTCTTCCGGGAGAGGAGACTTCCGGTCTACGACATAGCGGTCGCTGTGACAAAGTAAGAGTGTCCCTGAGTAACTCGCTGCACGAAAAAAAATCTAATTTTCTTCTTTTTTTTCATCTACCTATCGACCCAAACGGAGGATTCTATGAAAACTCATGCTTCTCGTTTCAAAATTGTACAAACTTATGATCCTTACTGTGTAAATGAATAGCCTTGATAATATCGAATTGATCGATCGCGGAAATAATGAAAAAAGTGTAAATTATTCAAGGAATATGGGAAAGCGCGTAGAGTTTATCACGCCGTGCAATTAATAACGGTCGATAAAACTTTCCCGATGTCGTTGAATTTAGATGATTTCATACTGTCGATTTTTTATTTCGAAAAACAGGTATGATATGTGCCGTCGTAGGAAAGGCGGCCGCTGCACTAAGGGAACTGCCGGTATGGTTTTATACATAGCGATCGTGCTTTTCCTCACCTTATTTTTTTCATGTTACGCTGTTTGAATTATTTTGTTGTTGAATTTTGCATTTGTACATATAACTCATTTTTACATAGTCACGATAATTTATGGTAGATTTTTAATGGGCTTGAAACGATTTTCTTTTTCAAAAGGTTCACATTTTTTTACGTTGCAAATTACTTTTTTTTTGAAAAAGAAAACGAGTTTTTTGAACAATGAAGTAGAGAGTTTTTGGCTTTTTGAGTTGAGTCACTTGTTATGAATAATACGATCCAAAATTTTGCATTTTCTGCAACTGATGATTGAATTCGAGAACGAATTGGAAATGTTCGTAACAAGTGACGAGTAGAGCAACTGTGAGTAGTCGTAGAGGCTTGATAATGTTAATAAAGGCTGGGTTTTGGTTTACTAAGATTTACTAAATTAATTTTGAATCCACGACTCATGTGTCAGTTCCAGCGTGCACCTTAGAGCTCTCAAAAATCGCGAGAGTTCACGTTCGTGATGTTTTCATTCGCTTATGGATACGTTTTTCTTTAGGTTTGTTGAAGTTAGTCAAACGCTTGTTTTTCTTCATGTGTATATAGACATGTCCATTACAAGTGTACATAGTTATTTTACAGATGCATGTGAATTTATCCCGGTCTAAAACCAACAAATCGATTCGACGACTTCTGTTTTAAAATTCTCTCAAAAACTTGGTCACATTCATTCTTATCAATTTCATTTCTAAACACTTTTCAATTCAAAATTCACCTGCATTTTGAGTTCTAGTCATCCGATCGTTTGAAACGTTGAATTTCTTTGAAAGGGGTTCCAAATCATCGCACAAAGGTTCTTCTTTCCTCGAGGTTTTCGAGTTTGCTTCGCTTCTTCGCACTTGAACGGATATTTTTATTTTAGAGCTTCCAACGTTTGAAAAAAATCAACGATTTGTTGAAAACTTCTTTTGTCCCCGATGTTTTACGAAGCATTTCCACCTGATTTTCGCCGTGAATGTTACACGCTCGAGTGTGTGAAATCACGAATATTGAATGGAACGCGATAACAAAAGAATATTTTATTGTTGCATTACAGATTAGATATGTGCAGAAGGCAATACGTGAATGACGCGTGCAACCGAGGAACCGCAGGTACGTTTCTCAGCCGAGAAAAAGAACATTGATCTAAAGAATGATTCATCAGAAAATCAAAATCACGAATTCAAACTTGAAACACGTTTCTCAAAATTCATCGTTTTCTGATGATTCACTCGAAACCGTTTCCAAATTGCGAATACCGGCCACGATTTTTTCCCGCGGAAACATGAAAATGTTCACATGACATTTCTCGATGTCGTCTTGTCTATTATTGTTTCTATTTTTCCTTGCTGCATTAATATTGTTTTCCAGTTTCAGCATTAATTATCTTTCGAATGCGAATGTCTTTATTCCTTCTCGTTCTTCCGGACTGTCTCAGCTGATTTAATACGCTCCGTTGGACATTGATTAAAATGTCGCATTCATCCGTTTCTAATAAAAATTTGTTCGATATAAATTAAGATGAAAAATTGTCATTCTTTGCACGCATTTTCTCGCAAAGCTGAATCGTCATCGGCATTGAACGAAGCAAATCAAATAGTAGATTGAAGAAGTTGAGTGTTACGTGATAAAAGTACGTTTTTCAACTCTTTTGTAAAACTTTCTTAGCCTGAAGAAAATTTCGTCTGAGCATACTTCTCTGATTTTTCTCCCGGTTCTTCCAATTTCCGCATCGATTCTGTTCTGAATTTCCTCTACCTGTTGCTTAGTTTTCAATCAACGGTTCTATACCAATCGAATTTCAGTGTATAAGTGTCTGTTCTATTTCAACGATGATTATTCTTCACTAAAAATTTCCAGGCCGTGTTCTCGACTCTTCCAACTGTCACTCTGTGAACGTTTGTATTTCCCTTTCTCTTCCCCTCTGCTTCTAAACACATGCCGGTTCCGATCAAATCATTCTCGTTTTTCGAATTCGTTGAATCACTTTCGAAATGTGGATGGTAAGTTTTTAGGATTGCGAGATTCGACAGATACCAGAAGTCTTATGTTTATTTATTTTCCACCTTGCGTCAAAGTGCTTTGGGCTCGAATTGACGAGTAAAAATATTCATCGGAATAGATTCGTTTTTTTTTTAATTTCAAAGGCAAATTAGTTGATAACGCGAGTCAATAATCGATGCAAAAGATACTTGTTTTCGTCGAGTTGACAATGAATCACCTTTAAGGTATCTGGCGTCTTTCCCTTCGTATTTCGAAACCGAATGTGTTAACAAGTTAACAAGAGAAATTAACACCAGATGCATGCTGCTTACGAAGGCCATTAGTCAGGCTTCGAGTGATGAGAGGATTACTTAGTCGTGCGGACTAACAACATTATCATGGCCATGCAGCATATTATTAAAGTCATGTTATTAATTAAAATAATCATGGTCATAAACGCAAATTAACAAGTGATATCTTCGATCTGTCGAGCGCGCGGTAATTCCATGAACATCTTTCGAGCGACAGAAAGAGATTGAAAATTACGACGCGAGTTGCCGCGAACTTGCGCCGTAATTTTCAACGGCTTTCGTGTTTTTCCCGCTTTTCGCTGTCTCGAACTAGATCAAAAGATATCGCCGCAGCATTCTTTATTAACTTAACTCATTAAAAGCGTTATGCTACGACCCGACGTAATTTGTTTTTAACCCGAATACATTTAGCGCGAAATAACGCTGGGGCTTTCATTCGACTAATTTTTCTTTTCAAAATAGGGTTCGCTTATGTTGGCGGGGCTTGCGTGGTGAATAAGCGACTGGAAAAAGTCAATTCCGTCGCCATCATCGAGGACACGGGCGGCTTCAGTGGCATCATCGTAGCCGCTCACGAAGTGGGACATTTGTGAGTGAAACAAAAATTGATTTTTCCGAAAAGAAGCTTCCTTTTTGAACAATCTTTCATCTCTTTTCATAGACTTGGCGCTGTGCACGACGGTTCACCACCACCGAGTTATTTGGGTGGACCAGGAGCAGAAAAGTGTCGTTGGGAAGACGGTTATATCATGAGCGATCTCAGGCACACGGAAAAAGGCTTTAAATGGTCCCACTGCAGCGTATCGTCTTTTCACCATTTTTTGAAGTAAATAAAATGTCCTCTCGTAATTATAAAATCCTATTCGCTTCAATTCGATATTCAAACCCGGAAATTTCATGCCCCTCGAAAATGCTTGATGCTTGAAAACTTGACTTTATTTTAATTGGAACAAACTAAAAAAGCACGACCCGATAAAAATTATGTAAATGTTCGCAGTGGAGATACCGCAACTTGCCTATACAATGCACCTCACGAAGATGAGGCGCTGCCAAGGGTCTTGCCAGGAAAATTATTATCGCTGGATGCGCAGTGTCGGAAAGACCGAGGAACGAGTGCTTGTTTCGTAAGTATTTCGAAAACACTTTGCTTGATTGCAAATTCGCGAGGTCAAGAAGTAAGAATAAAGTTAATTCGATTCGCAGAAAGACGATCGAGTTTGCGCGCAGCTTTTCTGTTTCGATGCTGGATCCGGTTATTGTGTGGCGTACAGGCCAGCAGCCGAGGGTTCTCCTTGCGGGGACGGTCAGGTAAGCACGTAAAACGGCATTATTCGACGTAGTAAAAGCTAATACTCGAGCCGTAAAAATCCATATAGTTCAATATCTCGGAGATCTCGAGAAATGACCGGCTCGTTCGACGCTCTCGAGACTAAGGAACACGGACACTTTTACGACGTCGTAGTAGAGTGGGAAATATGATTGTTGTGTTTCTCTTTTATATACGAGCCACGGTAAAAGAATAAAGCCCTCATACACGTATTCCGCTGTTTTAGTATTGTTTGAATGGAAAATGCGTTGCCGAGCACGAGAACATCATCCCGGATTACACTCAGAACATCCCCACGTACGTGCGCCGGGATAACATTTACAGCACTGCCTCGCAGAGTCGACCCTATTACTCGCAATACAACTCTACAGATTTTAGGTAAACATCGGCGCTTTTTATTTCTGTTTTCGAGGATTTTTCAACCGTAGCTCCAGCTATGGGTTTTGTTTTCGAAATACAATTGTTTCCGAATAGCAGGTACCCCTGGGGAACGACAACGAGAAGCGCATACCAGACGAATTACGGTTATAACACGCCACTGACGAACAATTACGAGTACCAAACGACGACCGCCAAGAATCCTTACCCTCTGACGACCCACACAAGGTCGAGCCCTGTTGTACGCTATAGTTTCAATATCGGGACGAAATTTTTAAATGCTAAGGCAAAATTAGAATACGGTAATAACGTGAACAACGACGGTGGCGTGACCACCAGAAGGGACAACGGTTACTACAGTGACCAGAATTATGTGTACAATGCGAACAATCCTTTGTTGAAAACTAGCATTAGTCGGAACGGTGTCAATTATTCGAAAACGACAGCGTTCAAGTATAAGAGCCCGACGTCCACAACGGTGATCAATGGGAATTCTTACGAACACCCAAGTAGCGAGAACGGTAAGACTTTTTGATCCGACGTAGCCTCGTCTGCTCTGCATTCGCTTTACAATCTGCATCTTCACTTTCTTCTTTTCAACGTTTTCCCGTTCTTCCACGATCGTTTCTTCACTCTGGACGCCGATCATCTTCTCTACGTTTTTCTGGGACTTTGGGGAATTCAGATTTTTCATAGCAACGTTCGTGTCATTTAGGGAGAGGTTTTACAGTTCTCCGATAAGTTTGAATAGGGGAATCAGAACATCATTAAAGTAGCGTAGAATACTTGTAAACGTAATCGGAATTCCAACGGAAAATTCATTTGTTCCTCCCCTTGTTAGTTTGCTGAAACTCGGAATCGAAAGGGTCTGAATTTTCCCCCGAATCTCTGTCAATCTGAAAATGCTCATCTCGAATTCACGCTCTTCTCTTGGTCTTAGGAAAGAAAGAAATCTAGAAGGAGACGTCATTGGTACATGGTCTTCTTTTCGCTCTGACTCGACGCTTCTCGTGCATGCGAATGAAAATTAATTCACCTTCCATACGAATGTGCCAAATGCAGAACGTTGCTCAAAACTTTGAGACGTTATATTTTGCCGAGTGAGATTTACAAGGATTATTCACTCCGTTACAAATTCGACAAGCTTTTTTTAATCATTACGAGAAACTCGTTCATTACGTGACTGTGGAAAATTAATTGTTTAATCACGTAAAATGGAAATGACGAGGATGGATTCAGCGAGTTATTAAACAATTCATGGATGAGTGATTCAATCAAATACTCGTGCATAAAACAAATCCACATGCTACGTGTATTTTCAACTTCCCGGTTATATTTTCCATATTCTATTTTCACTTCATTCGGAATAATTAGATAATAATCGATGCAGTCTACAATGATTAAACGCGACGCGATGATAAATAATTGAAAAACAGGCAACTATATTTAATTTCCAACCTGAGATTTTATCGATTCGTCAATTCGTAATTCTATTTTCAAATGAATAAAATCAAGGCAGCAATAGTGGCAAATTAAATTCAAATGATCGGTCCGAATGACAATAAAATTCATTTTTACACTGACAAAAGTGCCCATCTCTCATCCTCGGCTCTGGATCTACCGACTGACATTAACTTTTCTCCGAATGCAGTCACAAATCTCACGTGACTTTCATCGAGCCTGATGAATTCCGAAAAACGGAACAAAAACGTTTTTCGTAACAATTAATTACTTTGTTCATCAACAGCAGGAACCGGTGAGTGCGCAGATGAAGTATCGGATTGCGCTGAGATGATCGACAGGCTGAACACGTGGCTGTGCCAGGTGCAATCCGTGAGACGTCGCTGCTGCGCGTCCCTCAAGACGATTTGCAAGAGTTAAAGAGGGTGAAAAAGAGACGAGCACGATCGCAGACAGCGAGAAGAAGAAAGAAAGGGGATAGCTGGACCAGTCGAGCGAACGCGGCGCGAATTATGAATTGTTCGACCCAGCATCGAGGCTCGCGGCTATCGATTGAAATATATTTTCGGAAAATGAAGAATCGAAAAAACTCGACGAAATGATCATTGACGGAGGGGGCCGGTTCCTCCGTTTCCCCCCTCTTGTTCATTGTCGCTAAATTATGTACGTTGATTCGTATAGTCCAAGGCTAATGACATTATACACTTTTGATTGTCACGACGAGCGAGGAGAGGCGAAAAATGTCCCCGCTCGTACCTTGTAAAACGAGCGGCTCTTTTATTCGTTCCTCCCTTTCTTCTCTATTTCATACGCGCGGCACTTATTTATATTCACGTTAAAGACAATGTTAAGAATGATGATTGTAAAGCATTGATATCGACGATTCTCTAAGTTTAAATTCGTCGCTGCTGTGTGATTCGGCGAGATCGATTTATCGTTGAGCAGCGAGTTACCGACGAAACTTTCGAAATGGAAACTTTGTAGCGTAACAATAAATTGTAGTGATTAATGGAATGGCACGTATTTTTTGCTCCCTGCCGATATTTACCTTATCCTTTTTTGCTTTTTCCGATTTTTACTGGCCGGTAAATTCAAATTCACCGTCGTACACGTTTCAGAAGTTTTTTTAAAAAGAATTATACCAAATTATTCGAAAATTTAATAGAATTGAAATGAAATTAAGCTTGGGGATAAATTAAACGCCCTAGGAAATACCTTTTCTAGAATGTCTTTCAGATAACTAGACAAAAGACGCTTCTTGAAGGGTTGGCTATTATTTATTGTTGGCAACTATTTATTTTTCCGACAATAAAACCGTTACAATCGGGCAAAACTTCAATTATTATGAAGACTAGAGAATCTGGCAAAGCATGAATTCGTCTGAAAAACCAATCCTAAGATCTGAACATGAACCTCATCCATGAAAAGAAAAATTGATTCATCTGAATATCTCGGGGATGGAAAATTATCGGAGTCTACAATCTGTTTAGAATGGGAAGGTCATTGACCTTCAGATAATGTTCTACGCCAAGTATTTTTATATTTCTTGCCCGATCGTTAAGAAATAGAACAGTAAATGAACATTCTTAAATTATCTATGATTTTTTCTTTCAAATTGGTACGATCTCATTACCTATTTATTATTTTTGGATGTACCTTATCAGTCAAGAGAAAACACAGTACGTAGCGAAGCACAAATATCAGAGACAACATTTTAGTTGACTGTGGTGGACAGAAAAGGTGTTACGTGGCTCAAAAATAGCTTGCGTGTGTTGTATCATAAATAAATCGTACAACTTGAAACTGCTAGAATAATCAATAACTAGAATAATTGGAAACGACCAATCAAACGTCGGAAAATTCAATCCCTTCCAAATATTAAAGGTGTAAAAAACTTACCACAATGAGCAGTTTCCTCCTGAGAAATGGTCCGAGGATTCGCCCATGGATAAGATCTGGAAAAAGATTAATGCAAGTATTTTAACTACTTTTGAATACATAGACATGAGTTTGAAAAGCATTGGAAAACAAATTATTCAGATGACCCCAAAGACTATCAGAAAATTTGATTGCGAAGTGTACGATCGAATTAATTCGATTCAAAAGTGGTTGGAGGTTTTGTCAGCTGGAAAACGACTTGAACGCAATTCGTGTTCACTGTACTTCGGAAATTTTCGTGACTCCAGACAGATAAAAATATCGATTAAATACTCATCAATATCATTGTGTCATAATTATACGTTGAAACCCAACTTCTACGTTTTGCTTCACTACCGATATTTTTTACTGCGATAATGAATATTTTTTACACGGAAACATTGTTAGACAAGCAAAGCCAATTTTACGAGCGAAGAAAATTCTTTTTCGACGTGCGCGAACTTATCTTATGCAAATTTTCGGTAGGCAATCTTACTTGTTTGGAAAATGATACAACTGCATTGTTACATTGCGAAAAACAAAAAATTTGTGGAGGATATCCTCTCTTTTTATGCGAAATGGAATTTCAGTTTGACGACGTGGGTGTTGGAAAGACATTTAAATTGTATACACTCTACGTGACAGAACGATGTACACTCGATACAGTGATTCCCAAACTTTATTTTTCAAGTGTAGAAGTGAATGAGTTGTTGAGTACGAAAATTGGAAGAAATCTTTCAATTTTTCTTTGTTGAATACAATATTTCTTTCGTCTGAAACGGTTATTTAATCCATTTTTATGAGTGCAAATAAACTTTTCATGTAGAATTTTGTACTGAACCAAAATTTGAGCTGCGTTCTTTACTGATAACTAAGTTTTTCATTCACGAAACGAATGGAGAATTATAAAATCATAATTATTCGTTTATTATACAGATCAAGGCGTCCGAGCATTTTACTGCTTAACAGCGTTCTTTTATTTTGTATTCTGGTGTTGATACTCGTGATATACTTTAAGGAGGTGAGATAATGAGCTTGAAACTTACGTAGATTGCAATTAAACTTTTATGTTCAGCTCACTTTTTTATTTACTAACCTAAGAAAAAACCAAAAATGCTTCAATTTCATACTAATTTTATCAAAAAATAGAGTATTCATTCAATGGGATTCAATCCCGATGAAATAACTGTGAAATATATTTTGAACGTTGAAATTCTTTCAATGAAAGAGAAGCATAATTATATTTACTATCACCATTTTATTTCCCAGATTCATGATGTTTCCAAAGAAGAACAAGTTCGGTCAATTTTAAAAACCGCACATGACTCTCGTAATATTTAATTTAATTTTTGCTTAAAAAATGACCTTTTTGTGAATACAAGCAGAATCATGAAACCGTTTAAAAATTTTCAAATAAGTCTAATTTTTATTCCAATGCCAGATCATAGTGTAATCCCCAGCACTGGAACCGTGCAATTCTATGATATCGAAGAGGACTTGTATCCGGCTGAAGGTATTCTGGCTGGAATACATGTCCCGATATATATCGCGTACTCTGATTCTTCCAAACCGCTTGGAATCGATTACAAAAAGATTTCGGAAGTAAGCCCTGTCTTATCAGCATATTTTTGATAACTGCAAAAGCACCATTGTAACTGATGTTTCAAATTGCAGAAGAATATCAGTGCTACTATTTACAAAAATCTGAAAACTAAGACTAGTTTGAAGGTTCGAGAAGATGATAGTTTGGTGAGTAAAAATTGCAAAAGCTGATGATTTGGCGAATCGTTGAAACGAAAACTGATAGAACTGAACATTAAGATGAAAGAATCATTGAAGTTGTAAATTAACAACCAAAATTTGGTTGTAACAATACATATTTCGTAGGATGGGACGGTACATTCTTCACCAGATCCGATGATGAAGAAAACGATGTCGAAAAAGTCAAAGAATGTTGTACACGAAACGAAAGAATCATTGAATCCAAGTAAGTCCGGAAAATAAAGTTATTCTTAAAGTCAAACAAATTTATTGTACAATTGTTTAGAGCCTGGAAAAGAGAACGCAACAAATTCGGAAGAGACTGATCTACCTGAAATCGTGTACCCAGAAATTTTAGTTATGGTCGATCACGGTCTAGCTTTGTAAGTACGAAATTAACGCGATTCAAAAAACCACATTTCATTCCTGAAATTTTTGCAGAGCGCTAGGAAAATCAACAGATAAAATAGTAGAATATGTTATAACATTTTGGAACGCGGTGAACTTGAGGTACAGAAGATTAGAAAATCCAAAGATCCGTTTGAATATTGCTGGGATCATCATAGCTCAAGTAAATAATTATCAAAGTAAAACTATCTTATTCATTCACGGAAAGTCATGATTTTAGGACTCCAATGCTTTTTCCTTTTTACCAAACAGCATTGTGAGGCAGCAACAAGTTGATACTGATAAAGCTCTATTTTTAATGGGAAGATATTTTTTTTTGGAGAAGAGATTTGCTTTTACCGATGATTACGATATAGCAGTAACCATGACAACGTAAGCACTTCATGATTCCATTTTTTCGCAATGCAAAAATTAATATTATTCGATTCAAGATGGGATTTGGCCTCTTGCGATGAGAAATCATCTAAACCCCAAGAATTTAGGTGGTGTAACCCTAGTACGATGGGTAAATATCTGTTTTCCGAAGAACTATTGAAGTTTAAACTTCAATTCTTGAAATGAACAATAATTTCTCAAGTTACTTTTTTGGTACAACTAAGGTTTGTCTTACGTTGAGGGAGGTTGCGTTGAAAGCGTGTTGGAAAACAATAGAAGCCACATAGAAAGCATAGCAATCGTTGAAGACGATGGTTTTTTTTTGGGCGTAATACCAACAGCTCACGAACTAGGACATATGTACGTTTCATTCGTTAAATCTGTGCATTCTTTTTGGTATGAAAGTGTTTTGAATTTAGATTCGGAGCAAATCATGATGAAGAAGATGGCTGCTATGGCGGAAACATCATGGCAACAGCTTACAACCCCGGAGAAGAAAGTTACTTCTGGTCGAAATGTTCTTTGACTACTTTCAGCAAATATTTCTCGTAATTACTTTTTCGAATTCAAATTACTCTTCATCGAAAAAAATGCAACTCTCAACTTCTTCATCACGTTTTTCAGTTCGCTGAGGAAAGAATGTTTACTGAACATGCCTAAAAACCAGAACGAGTATCGACGGTTATTGCCTGGACAATTCATGCCTTTAGATGATCAATGCGTAAAACGTTTCGGCCCTGGCAGCAAACCATGCAAGGTATGTAATGTTTCATAAAAATATTCTATACTTTTTCAAAAAAGAAACAAGAAATTTCGATTTCGCAAAATTGTTATTGCAGATTGACGAACGTGTTTGTTTTAATTTGCAATGTAAAGAATCAGGGAAAAAAGGTCGTTGTGTTAGAACACATATTGCTGCTTTTGAAGGATCCTCATGTGGCAAAGGAAAAGTAAGTTGCAAACGCAGTTAAACTCGTTTATTTTGGAAAATTAAACAATTTGTTTTTCAGATCTGTTTCGAAGGAAAATGTCAAAGTCTAAAAAGCCTGAAAAGTCTGGATGTAATGAATAAATTGAAACGAATCGAACCAGTTGAATAAAAAAATACGTTGATGCAGTTGAAAACTGAATTTAGATGTTTTACAATTTTTATAATTTCCCCGTTTATATTAAGGATCGTAAAAGAGTAATATCTGGATTCTCCAAGGAAAGGTAAACCGAATAAAAGCTCACTTAATTTTAATATAAAATTTTTCGAAATAAAAAAAGATTCCGTTTCAATTACCGGACGTGATTCGCGAATAGCGTAATTTTTTCGTTGAACTTAAGCAATCAATTTCATTTAATTAAAAAATCACTCGAAATTGTTGAAAATAAAACAACCTGGAATAACTGGGTCGCAATATTTAGAGGCGACGGAAAAAGTACCTATTCTTCTCCGTTTTAATGACATTTTAATTTTCTTTTGAGTAGACGATGATTAAAGTTCAATAACATTCTAAATTGATCTTTTTTGGTTTTTTTATAAAACGACTTTCGATAAAAAAATTGATCCGTCGTTTTCACTAGAACGAAGAATCAACGACGTCGTAGTGTATATTTAGTAGTAATAGTATATTTCGGCAGAAAGTGTTTTGCTTGCGGAATAGAAGCGACGCCTTTGCGGGAAGGTAAAACATGTATGTACTTATCCTATCTCAGAACGCATACATATTTGATCGAAATATTTATTACATCACAATCCAGAGTGAATCTGTGTAACCAGAAAATTTGATTTTCTGTATATCAAATTGATTTTTTCAGTGAAATGTAAATGGCGCGTATTCTTTTCCTCATAAATAAATTTGCATTCTGATCAGATCGATCGAAAATTCCTCGATCACAGAAAATGTTTCTTGTTCGAGCTTCAAATAAGAACACTATTAATTTATTTTAATGACAAATAATCTTTTGAAAAGGAGTTTCCTGCATTAAGGAACTGGTTATCGGTATTATTCCGGATTCATTATCCCAGTGCAGATATTGTATTTACGCATATGTTATTTGTATGTTATGCATTTGTATGTTATGCATAAACGAGAAGTCTGATTCACCAAGTAAAGTTGACGAAAGAAAAGGAAACACTTTTTTTTCAAGATAAAAGAAAGGTCAATTTTCACATAATGAATCTTTTTTTTTTAATATTCGAATAAAATACAATGCATTTGAATAAATTTGTTTTATGCAGATAACAATGACACATTACGCTGTTTTAATTTATGCATTGGCGGCTCACGTGGTTCATTGTGAAAAGGTAAGCCGATAAAAAGCAATTACCATCGCGATTTGAAACATTTTCGTGATAAACATTTCCAAACTCATTATAATTTCTCAAACTCTATTTAGTTTCACGATCGTTTAACCGAGAAAGAAATTCAGTCCCTTTTTCAAGCCACGTCTGACTCAGGTAAGATTAATTATTTCCGCTCCAATTGTGGTTTAATTACAAAACAAAAGATTCTCGCAATTTTAATTTTTAGTCCCGGATTACGATGTCATCCCAATCACTCATACTTTCAATAATAAAATGGGAGATAATTCCCCAAAAACAGTGAAACTTCGACCTTTTGGTAACGACATCGAATTGTATTTACACCCGGCCGAAAGCAATTTGGCAGGGGTAAATCTTCCGATTTATTTAGCAGAGTCTGATTCTTCTCGACCGTTTGGAATAAATTACAAAAAGATGCAAAATGTATGAAACCCTTAAAAAATGACTATCGAATCAGCATTTTTCACACATCTTTTTTGTAATTGCAGAAGAGATTGAATAGCGTTATTTATGAAGATCTTAAGAATATGGCTACTTTAAACGTGTGGGAGGATGATCATGGAAACCATAATTTGGTGAGCTAAAAAGCTTTTTAAAAAAGAGCAATTTTTCCCAACGTTTCCGGGTTTTTTGAAACCGTTTTGAGCTTACGCAATTCTATTAATTAATTAATAAATTAAAAAGATGTCAATGAATAATTGTAAGTTCAATCGAACTATTAAAAATAACTTACATTGAACGTGATTGATTATTTTATTGAGGACACAAGTAAGTGAACATTGAATTATCATTAAACTAATGATATGTTGCGTCATTATCAAATTGCAATCGTGTCTTCAATAATAGCGCGACTTGTTATACAACCGCATAAATCTAACTATCCACTTGAAGGGCTTTGCCAATTAATAAGGTCGAAAATAGAACTTCATGATGATTTCATCCTCAATAACTCATATCAAGATTTGATATAAATGTGCCCATAATGAGTTAAAATGGCAGGAGTCAATTATTAGTTATTTTTATTCCGGCCCCGTTCGATTTCGTGAGAGTGGGTAATATAATTAAAAAAGCAATATGGGTTGCACTAAAAAATACATATTTATAAGTGAAAATCGACACAAGAAAAGTTCGTTGTATTAACGATGAATAAAAAATATGAAATTTGATGCATTTTAAAGCACACCCAATTAATTAAACAATTGATTTCCATACTTTTGTATTAAATTGGATACCTCATAAAACACATATTTTGATTGGTAGGACGGAGCAATAGGAGACATTATAATTCGTCCTTTGCCGAAGCGGATAACAGACGAAATCGCATCAGGAAATTCAAGTGCATTCAAGGATGTCCTTCCTCAAACGAAAACAGTACATACCGGTTATTCCAGAACAAGAACTTTCCATCATATCGTGTACAAATTTAGATTAATGCCGAATGGAACATATTCAAAAACAGGCAAGCCCCGAGATTAATAAGTCTTCATAAACATTCCGAAAACAAGACGAATTAATGGTGAAATTTATTTTAAACTTTGGAAAAGTGGACCAATACCGCAGACATTATCTAAACTCTCCAAGAGTCAAAAGAGAAACTGCGAAAGTACCTGAAATCGTGTACCCCGAAATTTTAGTCATGGTCGATTATCATTTAGCTCTGTAAGTATAATCAGTAATCAATTTACAGTTAAAATTGGACATGTATTTTGTATTGACAATCTTATATTTACAGAACGTTCGACCATCGATTAACTGAAATAATTAAATACGTTAACACGTTCTGGCACGCAGTCGATTTAAGGTTCAGAAGATTGACGGATCCCAAAATTCGTTTAAATATTGCGGGGATCGTCATAGCTCAAGTGAATAGCAAAATATTTAGGAACAGCCCGAAACTTAGTAACAGCATGAAATAACATGAAAACACGTTTTAGGATCCTGATGCATTTTTCTTCATGGCAAAGAATTCTGTAGGTCGGAATAAAGTTGAAGGTGATGGAGCCATAAGTTCATTCGGTGAATATTTGCGCGAGGAGAAAAGACTAGAATTCGGTGAACATTACGACATTGCAGTGACCTTGACTGGGTAATTTTTTAATTCTCAATCATCAAAACTTTGGTGACTATAAATTACACAATTATAGATTATTTCGTTATTTTATTTTAGTTTGGATTTGTGCTCCTATGATTACTTTCAAGACCCAGAATTGACCTTTTGTGACCAAAATACACTGGGTATTGTATAAAACATTTTTTATGAAACATTACTATTTAAATTGCGAATTTTTCAAGCGAAGATTCAATTTTTTCAAGGTATATCTTACAATTCGGGAGCTTGTGTTGCCGCTGTACCACAACACAAGAAA
>JABFQM010000330.1:0-39593 GCA_022816865.1 Zelostemma sp. ZL-2020 | reverse complement strand
AATGGAGATTTGGCAAATGAAGTAACTCAGTCTTCATCGGCTCACAATTGAAAATACACTGCAAAACTGCATTGGCATAGCACGAAACATCGTCGACATTCGTAAATCCCTTCACACGCATCAACATTTTTGATTCAATGTTTGTCTGACCAGTTTCCAGAGCCTTTACTTGATCTTCGAAATAAAACCATTTATCGTCCAAAATTCTTTTTCCTTCATTAATTCTGTATTCAAAACTGCGAATATGTAACTGCAAAAAACTCTAAAACAAACTGCGAAAAAATGCAAGAAACTGCGGAAAGCTGCAAAAAACCGTGCACAACTGCAAAAAGCTGCAAACAGCAGAAAACTGCGGAGGACTGCAAAAAACTGCGAAATACTGCAAAAACCTGCACAAAAGTTATTTTCAGTTTCCTGCAGTTTGCAGTTTTTTGCAGTTTTCTGCCGTTTGCATTTTTTCGCATTTTTTAGTAAGCCTACTACTGCAACTTTTCGCAGTTATCTGCAGTTATTTGCAATTTTCCGCAGTTCTTTGCAGTTTATTGCAGTTTTTTGCAGCTTTCTGCAGTTTATTTTGTAATTTTTCGTAGTTTTCTGCAGCTCGTTTGCAGTTTCTCGCAGCTTCCCGCACTCACGTCAGGGTAAAACACTCGAATTATCGTTTGACAAATCGCGATCAATTTACTTTTTCAAAATCCAGTTAAGCTTTTTTCATTCTTCGATAATCCCGAATTGTAACATTATTTTGAATACTCGAGGTTTTTAACGATGTAAAAAATAAATTTTTTTTCAGAGGCGTTTCTATGTCAAAATGGCTGACTTCGTGGTTGTTTCGAAATACCAATTTATTTCTAAAATCGGGGGAAACAAACAATATTTTTGATAATATTTCGCTTTGCAAATGATAATCACTATTATTGAGAAAAGTAAGAGATTCTCTTTTCCTCTATAAAAAAATCTTCCTTGCATAAAAGATAATATTCAAATGAAGGCGCCGTTTTTTAACTGGTTGAAAAAGCACCAGTCGCAAATCGCGATTTCTCCGCCTTTTAATCCGTCATCGATGACATTTACTCGACCGTGGGCGTATGTGGACACTCGTAAAATTGTCAATATAAATAACCCGGTCGCACTAATGGTAAAACAATAATCATCAACTGTCAAAAACCTCGCCAACAAATGTTCAAAATCGCTTCAAAATGTCAAAATTCCATGCACAAACAAGAACGATTTCTTCGGTTCCTTACCAAATTCCTAAATTTCCGCACAAATTGATGTACGCATTAAAAGTTGCAAACGATTCCCGCCTCAAATCGCATCGATCAATATAAAAATCAGAATCTCCAACCCGAAAAAACATTTTCGTAAATACTCATTCGATCGAAAAACTAATTGTTATTTTTTTCAATTTTCAAGTGACCGAATTCATCGAGGGAAACGTTCTTCACTTGAAAATGAGTTCCCCGGTGTCGGTGAGCAACGCGAATCCAGGAAACGCAGCCGTTGGGATGGAAACCGTCGTCGCCGTTGTCCTGGGCGCACTCGCCGCCGTTTTCCTGGGAGCGCTCGTCGTCTTGGTTGTCATCTGCAAGCGGCAGCGTTGCTACTACGTAAAACAACAATTTCAACAATAGCAAATCACCAACAAAACAAAAAATAACGAGAATCCTAATTTCAGAATCAAAAGGATTCTCCGGACATGAGCTCTGACCTCCTGGAACACGAGAAAGGCGTAGACTTTGGATTGGAAGCTTGGGAAACCGAGGAGTGGTTAGCAGGGGCTGAACGGTAGACAAAGTCTCCCAAAAAGATTAGAAAAGAACTTGAATGAAAAATGTGTTTTAGGTGGATCGACGATGCCACGGGATTAGCGCCGCCTTGCATCGCTGTTCTCCGATCCTGTCATTCTCTGGCTTCCAGTCTTACCGCAATCGCGGGGACCATAAACAGTAACCACATGCCCATCGAAATCGTCGATGTACGCCATGTTTTTGAGATGAAAATTTTTGTAAATTCCTTTCAATCAACTTGTGTCAATTCACTTTTCAGGTGGCAAGACGCATTCCGCCAAGAGTCGACGACGTCGTGCGAAGTTTGTACCCTCCGCTGGACGCGAGACTCTTGGAGGCAAGGGTGGTAGCTCTGGTACTAGCGGTTACTCATCTGGCATTGGTGACAAAGCACGGAGTGCCCAAAAGTCAAGCGAGAAAGCTGGCTTTTATTGACCAGGCTCTGAACGATATGGACTCGCACTTGTTGGTTTTGAGGAACGCGGCACTTGCGCAGGAAGTTGCTTGCTCCATTCCAGCTTCGACCCCGGTGTAAAACGCTTACCACACTCTGGTGGCGGGTATCATATGACTCAGTTGTTAAAGATTTGTGAAGGTTCTTGAAGTTTGGAAATTGTTTTTATAAGGACGTTGAAAGTTGCGGAGAACAATTTGAAGAACAAAGTATTTATATTAGTAACAAGTTCTTTCCAAGGATCATGACAATATTATTTATATTCATATTTTAATGTTTATCTGCGATAAGATTGTTGAATAAGATAGATCTGACGTTTTACAAAAATGTTCTTTGTACATATTTTTATCAATTCGAACAGATATTGTTGGAATATCAGATGCTTTAAATGTTAAATTTTCTAGGAATCTCGAGATTCGATCTCTACTCAAGTTCAGAGTACCTTAAAAAAATCTAATACTTGAATCTTATATATTTTATAAATAAAGTTCAAACGATGCTTGGATCTGATAAATGTAAAGGGCTGAGCGGATATGGAAAATTTTGTACGTGAATGAGAAGACTGAATTTTGTATGTGATATTTTGTTACGAAAATTGCAGTATTTCCAATACTTGAATTTCATTTTTTAGTTGCGTCGGCTCGGCCCCGATAATTCAAAAGCTGGCAAAATTATAATGGCAATTACACAAAGTGCCCAAGAAAAACATAATCAAAATTGTGATACTACTTTACGATTACTAGAATGCGTCTTCCACTTTGCAGTATTCCTTATTCCAATATATTGCGAAATCACAAGCGATCATATTTATATTTAAACAATGTTAGTATAGAACATGAATAACAATTCACGTATTTTTTTAGACAACTATATTTAACGAAGCAGCGAATTTTTCATCAATAAATACACTTCGAAAAGAAAATTTATTCTGAGAGCCTTAACAATTGTTTTACCAAAAAGTGTTGAAAAATTGTAAATCAAACAAATCAAAATTCATTAATCACCATTTCATTTCATTAGTTGATGTCTAATTTTCGTTTCGATATGACAACGCAACACGCACAAATAAAATGTCACCGCCTTTGTTGTCGATTCGATATTCGGATGAATTATCTAAACTAGATCGGATCGCTGAAATCTCTCTGCACTACACAGCAGCGCAAGATTCTCGTCGATCGTCGTGTCTGAAATTTTTCCTATAGCAGAGGGTTGAGAAAAGAAGCATGAAACGGGACAATGTGAAGGCGAAAACGTTCATTTTTTCCCTCGGTTTGCAATGTCCTGCCGTTTCTGATTGTCCTTCAAAACTTTGGTCTTCAGGTGCTCCTTGTAATCCAAAATGTTGCCCTTCCATTTCGTTACGGTTTCATTCTCGCAAACCCAAATCTCTTCCGCGACCTAAAACAAATTCCGCATGAAAAACAAATTCGTGCATTAAAAGATATCCAAATTAGACAATGAGCGAACTTGATTTATGAGTCGAAAGTCGTGGGAGACCAAAACCATGCCGCCGTCAAAGTCATTTATGGCGTCCGCCAGAGCATCGATCGTTTCCATGTCCAAGTGATTCGTGGGTTCGTCGAAAAGTAGCAGATGAGGAACCTTCCAGGCGAGATATGCAAACACCACTCGGCACCGTTGACCGTCGGACAATTGTCGAATCGGGCAAACCTATTTTACAAAATACAATTAATTTACAGCTCGAGTCAGATTTTTTTGGAAAATTGCAATTCGTGGAACTCCGGGTACCTGCTGCCGACCAGTCAGTCCGTAACGACCAATGATCTTCCTCATTTCCTCGCGTTCCTTAACTTCCGGGAAAGATTGCATCATGTAATCCAGGGGAGACATATCAAGATCTAACAGCTCGTGCAGATGCTGGTGATATCTTCCAATGCGCAGATGGCTGTTCTTGCGAATCATTCCGCTCGATGGTACCAGCTAAAATAATTTAAATTCACATTAATTTTTCAGAGACCAGAGTTTGAATGATCGAATTTAGATGAAAATTCTGACCTCTCCGAAAAGAAGCTTCAACAGTGTACTTTTCCCGGCTCCGTTGGGCCCGACGAGGGCGACTCTCGTGTCCAAATCGATACCAAACTCCAAGTTTTTGTAGATCCAGGGACTGTCATCGTTGTAGCGGAAACTGACGTTTTGTACCATGATAACGGGCGGGGGAATGGTTCCGCACGAGGGAAAGTAAAAGTTGAGTACTTTGTCGCTGGTAACTTTCTCCGTGAGACCCTGAGCGACCATTTTCGCCAAAGTTTTCTCCTTCGACTGAGCCTGACGAGCGAGCTTAGCTGAGCCATGACCAAATCGAGCAATGTAGTTTTTCATGTGAGCGATTTGGTCCTGTTCCCAGTTGTACTGCTTTGCTTGATTCTCTAACAATTCCATTCTACGAGAAAGAAATAAAGTTAGCAAAACGTCGATAGTGAAATTAACGGAAAGGGAAAATTAAATCGCACTTAATTTTTATGAATGTTTCGTAATTTCCCGTGTAATACTTTAACTGGTTCTTGTTAAGATGTATAATGTTGGTGCAAATGCCGTTCAAGAAATCTTGCGAATGCGAGATTATCACAAGGATTCTTTTGTAGGTTTGCAGCTCCTCCTCGAGCCACACGCAAGCGTCCAGATCCAAGTGGTTCGTAGGTTCATCCAGAAGAAGAAGATGAGGTTTCACATACAGCGCTCTTGAAAAACAAAATTACTCGTGAAAAAAATTATTCAATAGAAACAAGGAAAAACGATGAAGTCCGTTTTACCGAGCAAGAGCGATTCGCATTCGCCAGCCTCCGGAGAAGTCTTTGGTAGGCATTTGCTGCATCTTCGTAGTGAATCCCAGACCATGCAAAATGTGCGCTGCGCGAGCTTCCGCTGTGTCCGCTGACATGTCTTCCAATCTTTCGTAAACATCCATCAGTTGTTCCTGAAAGGTATGAAATGTTACTAACAAATTCTTGTTTTCTTGCATTTCCACTCGTCTTCACCTGAGCATCTTCCTCAGGACATTCCATGAGTTCCTCGGCGAGTTTCTCAAGCCTCACGCGTTCCTCGTCGACCTCCATAACACAGTGTAGAGCAGATTTGTTGCTCGCCGGCATTTCACGCGTTAGGTGGAATATGTCGATCGCTTCCGGGATGGGAGTTTCGCGATTCCCAAGAACAGACAGCAGCGCTGACTTTCCGGACCCATTAAGACCCAGCAAGCCGTAACGCCGACCGCAATTGAGCTCGAGCATGGTGTCCTGCAGCAGTTCGCAGCCATGGAAAGTTATCGAGAAGTTGGAGATTTTTATGTCGCGACTTCGAGGGTGGGAAGCGAGGGAGCCGGTGCAAGCACGTGCCTCGGCGTTTAATCGAGCGTCAGCCTCCAGTTTCTTGCACAGAGCCTCTGAAAACGGGTTTAAAACAAGTTTTAGCAATTGTCAATTTTGAAATTTTCATTTTTGACACGAGTGAAACTGCTTGAAAATAGTCGATTTTGAGGACGAAATTTCGTAGAAAATTACCTTCTTCGCTGATTGCCGCTCCGTTGGTACCATTTTGTTGGATCCCGGTCGACTCGGATTTCTCGTCATCCTTGCCATCCTCGACGTTTTTCTGATTGTTCTGCACGGGTTTTTTCCCCGTTTGCCTCGCTTTCGCTGCGTCCTTCTTTTTCTGCTGCTGCTTCTTTTTAGAATCGGACGGCATTTTTCCTGGAAAATCGTACAAAAACCAAGCTACAAAAAAGTCGCGATTTCGACGATTTTTCCGAATTCGAAAACAAATCGAACGCGAGCTCGAATTCAGGGCGCAATTGTCAAAGTGAACGTTTCGAAAATCACTCGTGGACGAACAATCGTAGACCAATGAATGTCGTGCGTGACGAAAAATTGTGGGACAAGCAGCCGCGGCGATTCGACGGAAATGCGCTCGATTTTCGATCACACGGGAAAAATAATAGTGAAATTTACAAATTGTATATCCCTGGATTCGTCCCCGAACGTTTGCAGGTCCAGAAATTACCTGTTTGTGCGCGAAAATTTGTTAAACTGAAAAATGCTGACGGACACGAGGTCTCACGTGCGTATAGATATCAAAGCACGGGCCAGAGAGACATATGGAATGGAGTTGGAGGACTCGATTTGAAAAGGGGGGAGAGGTTAAGTGAGCGCCATCGTGGATTTCCTCTTTCCGAAAACTTTCGAAAAAGGGTTCGAGTTATTGCTAATTCGTGAGATTGCCGTTTAATTCTTTGATTTTTTCATTATGTAACGCTATTTGATTGCTTATTGCTCGAATTTGCAATGATAGACATTGAATTCCGCCAAATTGTTGTTTCGAAATCACGATTGATGCCAACTTTACAAATAGTTTTTGAACTATAAAGCTGGATTAATTTTGTCACTGCTTGCAGAAAGAATTTACGTTGTTGAATTTATCATTGAAATGATTGTGAATTTATTTATGAGACAAATAAGCGATGTAAAAGGTGATTCTTTTACAGCTGTCACAATTTATATTTTTCATGTAGCAGTTGGCTGCGCCGCGCGCGAATTTTGCGGATTTAAAATGAATTTCCAGTCGAAAAGTTGAACTCAACAAAGAGCAAAAAATGTATCGAAAAAAACTTGAAATAAATTCACCACATTAATTAATTGATTGAAAAATACAATTTCGAAAATAATTTTTCCAAAAAATTGCAAAAATAAAATATAAGGAGAAAAGAAACAAAATGATATTTTACATTCAAATTATAATGAAATGTTTAATTGGACGAAAATAATAAAATAATCGTAAATGTAATACACTAAAAAGTAATTTTCTCCGCATAAATAAATTAACAAATCATAAATAATAACTAATAATGATACGGTTCGAAATTACTTTTCAAGTAATTTCACATCTTAAATAATTATAATTATGAAATGCGCTCCAGAAAAAGGAGCTAAATTCAACCTGCCTTTTCCTGGAGTGCATCACATATCGAGCATTGAATCACATACACACGACGTAACATTTTCCACCACAGCAATAACGAAAAAATTCGATAATGATTTAAACCAAAAATCTAATGAAAAACTTTGTGACACTTCCATTGTCCCTGAAATTACAGTACACTTTTTCTCTGTATAAATAATGAGATCAACGATTACAGAAAACGGTTAAATTCGCGTTACAAAAATTATAAACTGAAAATCTCTCGATGAAAACTCGTACGAAAATTCACGATCGAAATGAAACTAAACCTTCAATCGAAAAAAATTACCCAATCGAAAAGTTTCCAATCTCTAAATATAAATTTTGTAGTCGCACGCACAGAAAATATTTTCATGTATTTGGAGTTGAATGTACACTGCATATTTTATATACAATTATAGGACTAAATCGCGCTCTTTCGCCAGCGAAGCAAAACAGTCGAAGTAACAGATTGCGCTCCTATGCTTTTTTGATCATTCGCATTTCTGCGTAATAGCTAAGAGTCGTAATATTTTTACGGAATGCACAGTGGAACTTTATGATACAGATTAGCTCTATCGTTGCACGTGTTTGACCGATAGACTATCGTAACTGAGGAGATAAACATCTAAAATTTTTCAACGATCAACACCAACTGGTAATTAGCTAAATAGATTTTGCTGCGCCGCGTCGTTCTCGAATGTGCTCCAAGCATTGTTTAATTCCATAAAAATAAGTTTCGCTATGTTCTCGTTCTCCGTGCCCGCTTGCTGCAACAAAAAACAACGCGTCAATAACAAAACCAACATTTCTCGTCTCCAAGTTTCACAAAAACCAATAAAATCGTCATACTTTGTCAGGATGCACCGCGAGACAAGCTTTCCTATAAGATTTCTTGACATCCGCGGCGGAAACGAGCTGGTGCATCTCGCAGCGCTGCCATCGGTCTTCCTCAGGCCAGAGAACCGTGTGCATGGAGCAAAGCAGCGCCCTTAAGTTCCCTTTCTTTCCCTCCGTCCATTCCTCGACCTTCAACTTGTCCGGGTCCGTAGTTTTCGCGACTTCCAACTTCCTCATCTGGTTCATCGTCTTCGGGCTCTCCTTCTCCGCCTTCCTCGAGCTGAAATTGTAACCCTGACTGCCTAGCAGGTCTTCGAAAGCATCCGCGGGTTTAGCCGTTTTGGCTGAGGTAGTTGTGTCCACGTTCTCGTTCGACGTGGCGGTGGGTTTGCTCGTGCGAGGACTCGAGTGCGTCGGGGTGCCCGCGAGCGGCGTCGTCGACTGCGAATTCGGCGGCTCCTGCTGCGTCCCGTTCCAGCTCGAAGTCAGCCCAGAAACGAATGAGTCCGCGAGATTCGCAAACGGGTCCTTGTTTTGAGCTGCAAAATTTGGCGTGCTTGCGTTCCGCGGTATGTTTTCCTCGGGCCTTAAAGAAGGATCCTGACCCTTGGTTGCGTTCCAACCACCTAGAGGATCAAAGAGAATATCGTTGACGTTCGCGTTACGATTGTTGCCGCCGAAAAGGAAATCGTTGGTTCCATTGCTAGGGTTAACCGACGGCGTCGAAGCCGGAGCCGGAGGAGGAGCTTGCTGGTTGAACGCGGTGAAGCTGCCGAAGATGTCGTTCTCGTTTTGGTTCGAGCTGGTGAAACTGTCGACGCTGGGTTTCGGGACGTTGTTGTTAGAATTCACGTTGGGCTCTGGGGAAGAGCCGAGGTTGAGCAAATCGGCCTCTAACAGATTCCCTGCCTCCGGAGCATTTTGTTCCAAGATCGGCTCGTTCTCTTCCTCGTCCCTAAGAGGAACGCTTTCTTCCGAAAAGCGCTCCTGTGGACTAGATTCCAAGGTCGCTTGTATCATCTCGCTCGGCGACTTTCTAAAATTTTCCAAAGTCTCTTCCATCTCCAGAGTGGAGTCGAACAGCACGCTCGGCGAAGGTTCGTAGGGCGGTTTACTTTCCCAGGGATAAGCGTGGTTTTTCTGGTTATTACTTGATTTGTCGTCCCTGAAGTTTGCGAAATTGAAACTCAGCGCAGCCTTGAACGAACCCCCGACTTCCGGCGCGTCGTCCATCTCGTTCTTGTTGAAAACGATCGAGGTTTCTTCGACGGGGACAAAACCCGAGTGAAAATATATCGAGGCGATTTTGATCCCGATGACTCTGCCAAGTTGCTGGCGTGCATGAAAAACAACGACGGTGATGTCGCCGCGAACAGCGACATCGAAGAGTTGCACGGTGACCTTGTTTTCGGTGACGTTGTACAATTTTATAGCGTAATAGTCCGGATTTCGGGTGGTGCAAACGAGGGCACCGCCGCTGTAGACGTCGACGTATGGTCTGCATCCGTCTCTCGCTCTCGTGAACAATGGAACAGGCTGAATCGTAATCGAGTGCAGCACCAGCGAGACAGAATGTGGATGGATGTCTCTGGAAATCCGGGACATGTAATCTAAAATTCTCAGCTCAGCGGAGGAAAATTGGGGCGACTGGCATCGTCGCGTTTTGAACAACGTTATGACTTCTTCTTTGGTTGATAAAGCTTTCGAGTAGAGGAACAGGGCGCAGGAGATTAATGCGGATCCGTGCAGACCATCCTGTAAAATGAAAATTCACCGTTAATAACGATAATCTCAAACGCCCTAATTATTGCTCGTTGAAAAAAGTAATGTACCGACCGAACAGTACAATACTGCAAAATGCTTGTCAGGACTCTCCCTCAGGAACTGATACAATTCCTGGCAAATTTGGTAAACGGCCTCGAGCGTGGGTGCGGGAGAGTCCGGGACGGCGTAAGCGAACGTGCAGTTGATGTTTTTGCCGGGAAGCCTGTTGATGTTTGGCTTGCCACGGGCAAGATTAAACAAGTGTATCCTAATAGGATTTTTGTGTCTAGAGAGGAGAAAAACGCTGACGTCCTCGACGTGGTTCGACCTGTAAGCCGCTTCGATCCCATCAGCTGGGTACGGCATCACCAAGATCCGAGACGTGACGTAGCTCGCGTCCAGCTCCGTCCGGGCCATGCTCTGCTGGACCGTGTGCATGACTTTGCTCGAAGTATCTTTAATGTTGCGCAGGAAACCGGAAAAACCTCCAGAGTTTCCACGAAGCGAACTAAAAAGACTAGCGGATTGTGCGGGTTGCGCTGGCCTTGCGGGTTGCGGCGCGGGAGGTTTCGGTGGAGGCACGTTTTGTGGAGGCCCGGGTCTCGGAGGAGGAACCGCCGCGGAAGTCTGCTGCGGAGGCGGCGGCGGCGCCGGCCTCGGTGGAGGCGATTGCTTCACCTCTACTTTCGGTGGTTCTCGTGGATCAAAGTTGTTCGACTCGGCAATGGCCGCGAGACGTTCCAACAAGATCGACGTCGTCATCCTCTGTCCCGGGGACGGTTTCAAGCAGCCGTTTATGAGATCGTTAAAACAGGCCAGTTTCGGGTTTGGAGGTAGCGGTGGGTACTTTGCATTCAGGACTGCGAGTTTATTTCCTATGGGAAATCAAAGTTGTAAAAAAACAATTCCATGATTCATCTACAAAATAAATGCACCTTCGGGGAACGGATGTCGCTGTGTTACCAGCGCATAAAAAATGCACCCCAGGGCCCAGCAGTCGACTGGTAAACCAATGGGTTCGTTGTTCCAAGTGTCCATCATTTCTGGCGCCCTGTACATCGGGGTAGTGTACTTGGCCATTTGGTCTTCGAGCAGAGATCGCTTGTTCGCGTTCCACGAAGGATCCGGGGTGATGAATTGCGTGGAAGCGCTACCAAAGTCGCAGAGCTTGACGAGCCCGTCCCCGCCGATAAGGAAATTCTCCAGTTTTATGTCCCTGTGCACGATTGGCTGGCCTGGATGATTGTGCATGTGGTGCACGCCTTTTGTGGCCTGGTAAGCTATTCTACAAACTTGCGCCAGGCTTAGAGAATTCGCAGGTATATTCCTGAGTATATCAGCGACTGTACCGCCGGTGCAAAGTTCCATGACCAGCAGGTACTCGTAACCCTTGGGATTGTCCCGCTCCAAACGCTGCGCATGGTAATACTGGATTATGTTGGAGTGTCCCGAGAGTTTTTTCAAGGTCTCTATTTCTTGGACTATGTTCTTGTTTGCCTCCTCTGTATTCGCTATAAGTCTCTGCAATTAAAATTAAATTCTTAATTCCTATAATTTTCATCCAAGTTTTTCAGCATGGAAAAATTTTTCTTACTTTTAAAGCGTACTCTTTTCCGGTCGCCAGGTCCTCCACCGCGAATACAAATGCCCAACCACCTAAAAAAAAATTCTTTGATGAAACATCGATCGATACATCAAATTTATTAAATCAATTTTCGATCGTGACATTTGCAACGTTCGAGAGTTGAAACGAAGAAAGTACACAAAGACGTTGTTCGAAGGCTTTCGACCGTGAACAATTCCAATACAAATACAACTTAAGAAATTGTCGATCGTGACATATACGCACTTTGAGAATGCAATGTCACGTCAAACGCGGCGAGCGACTGACATTTACGAGGGAGAAGGAAAAAAAATCGCTAAGGAAAGGGATGGCATTGAGGCGTTTCGACGTGGAATGCCATTCGATCGTTTCAAAATACGCAGCGATAAAGCACAACGGGAGCGATTAGAAAGCGCGTTATCGTCACTCACCCTCGGCGAGTAGCCTGTTAACCCGCAGCTTGACATTGTTGATTTCTATCACCTGCCCCACGTACTCATTCGAGCTCGTGCCCGCATTTAAATAGCCGAGAGCTGATCTTAAATAATCCGACATATTTGCTGCTCGACGGCACGTTACGGGCTTTTTTTTTTTACTCTTCGAGCTCGTTCGTCGGAGACCGACCAGCTGCCATATTGGCAAATGAACTACTTGTTTCGTGGTGAAATTGCGGGAAGGTTCGAATTTTTTCGAGTTTCAATTTTCCCGCCGGTAGATGGCCAATCGCGGACCTGCGCAGAACGGCCCAAGTCGTAGCGCGAAAATTTAAACGGTTACGAAAACGCGACATTTACGGCTGTTTTTTCCCACGACGCGTTGGAACGGCTAAAGACGCGATTTCGGTTTCGTTATTTCGAAAAATGACAATTCTCATCCATGACAATCTGGTACAATCCGCAGGGGAAATATTCCGCCAGAAAAGGGAACACGATTTCCCGCGGATCGCGAACAAAATCCGATACTCGTCGTTTTATGCGAGTATCGCAAAGATCCGAATCTTTGTCCGCGGATTACAAGGCTCGCGACACACTTGCCACCGGGTTTCTTTTGATTCCCATTACATAGGTAAAAAGCATGTATTCGTTGGATTCGAAGTCGCTTCACAAGTGCGCACGTCAAAGGTATATATACGACGCATCTTGCACACGCCAAGTACCGTGTACGTGTAAAGAGCGATAAAAGGGTGGGCGTTTGTATGAGCCCGCGGTATATAGGGGTTGAAACTCAAAGGGAGGGGCATCCCGAAAATGGCTGTCTCTCACGGGACGGTACGTCCGCGAGAGGACAAGTGACGTTTATCTCGCATCCTCCCCGAGTTCGGTGGCGCGTAACGCGATTCGCAGCAGATTTTGCGAGACGAAAATTAAATACGATTATCGCCTCGCTCGCAGTGATTATGTTGCGGCCAAGAAGTGGCTGCGGCGCTCATCCGAACCCGTCTCCGAGTACATCCTCGTCAGTCGCGCCGACAGACAGGTAAAACCCTTGAGTGTCATCAAACTTAAATATGCGGGACTCGTCCGCCCTTGCTATGTTTTTTCAAGAGACCCTGCCGACCCTTCCGCACTTGGAGCTTTATGTTATAATTCGAAGCACTTTCTGGGGCGGTCGTGGTTTTCTTTTCGTCCTCCTTTAACGCACTCTCGCTTCCGTGCGTGCAATTCGATTTAATTCACGAGTGCGTAAGGGTATGCTCTCCAATTTCGACACTTTGCATTTTTCAACCCCTAAATGCTTGTTTCCTTGGGGTTTCATTTGTTTTTTTCGCGTTTTTATAGGGGGAGGAATCGCTGATTTTTATTTTTCATTGTATTGTTTCGACAGTCGTTTTTATTGTATTCGCAAATTGTCTTTTTTTCAAAGGATTATTTAATGGTTAATCGGGGTGTATAATTGTAATTTTCGCTGTTTGAAAAATGTTTGCGGATTCGGAAAAAGGCGGCGAATGTAAAGGGAGAATGGATAATGTAGTTTTTGTATCGAGAACAAAAAGATTCTCCGCGTTTTAACGAGCGCGAATGTGTGAAAGCGAAAATAAAAGTGTTTCAATAATTCATTCATTCTTGCCACCAATATTTACCAAATTTATTGAGAATCAATAAAAAGGTATCAATATGAAGTCCAAATCGAATCAATGAGTAATGACGCGGAAATTGCACAAAAACAATGACGAAAATTTCATCAATTATACGAGCGATTTGTCACTCGGGACAATTGCAATTGCAGAAAGACCAAAAAAATTGTTTAAATGGGTTTCTATTCAATTTTAATTTGTTCATAGTAACAGCGGAAACGTAAACAAAGAAAAATGCATTAATGCTTGGAAATGTTTACTGGCTCAAGGGATCGATCAAACTTCGACCAAACGCATCATTTCTTTATGAAAAATAATGAAAGACGTAACGAGTATTAATGGCGTTTGAAATGCCCGCGCGATACGCGATTCATGTACGAAGCAATTATCAATAAAATTGCTGGTTCGATTAATATCGCAATCTCGCGTCTTAATAAATGCATGCGTTGCTTATTTTGTTCGTTAATAATGCACGACCCAGAATAAATAATTACGAACCTTAAAATCTGTGAGTACAATGTATTTTTTCTTTACAAAGTCCGTTGGAATAAATAAGGAAACTCGAAGTATTTCGAAAAGTGGAACGAACAAAAACTTGCGATGTTTTATTCATGATAAAAACCGCTCTTTAAATGACAGAAACTTAAGACAATGTTTCCCATTCGCTAATGAAGAAAAAAACCTCGACTCTTTGAGCATTTTCGAGATATATTTTAAACTTGGGCGCGTTTCGAACGTAAAATTGAGTCGCACGATTATGAGCCGGTAATTGGACCATTAATATGATAATGCAACGAAAACAAAGGTCCCATAATTGAAGATCGCGAAAATATAATCCACGTCGATACCAGTCTCAGTAATTATCGCGGTACAAGCAACTTTTTTAATCAACGATCCAAACATCGTTCGTCTCACTGACAATATGCTTTTTCCTCGTCGCGTAAAAAAGTTTCCGACATGAAAAAATTGTCTCCCGCAGCTCCCAGGCACAAATGCTTTTGAGCCTCTGCTTGAATCCTTTATTTCTTCCACTTGTGCGTGAAAAATTCTTCTCGAGCTCGTATGAAATCGATTAAATGACTCTTTTGTTCGCGATGCTCCGGGGCTGTCGTTAACCGTTTAAGATCTCCGTTTTCGACGAGTCTTTTCTTCCCTCGAGCAAAAATGCATAGAAAAATGAATTTAGAATTTATTGCCCGGGACAAACATTGCCCGATCGGTTTCGTCGACACTTTTTTTTCTTTAATAAAAAATGGATTTCGCGGCGTCGCAGCACTCGAAATCCGACTCTCATTTTTCATCGGATCGTTCCTCGAATCACGTCTTACATCGATTTATGGATTCGAGTTTTTCCGATTTCATTGCTCTCGGGTTTATCGCCGGTCATTTTTAACGCACGAAAAGAAAACCTCGAACTTTGCATTTTATTGTTGAGAACGGCGATGTTTAGAATTCGAGCCTTCGACCGAGGCTTTTTTCCGATCGTATTTCACGCGTCGTGTTTACCTTCGTTCTCGTACGCCCCGAGCGACTTGAAATCCGATTTTTTCCCGGCTGAAATTTCAAGAGAAACTTTTTGTCCTGCACTTGGACGAACTCGAATGTTTCGTATAAAACAACATGGCTTTTTCAACCGAAATGACGTTTCAATTCGATTTTCTTTTTCAGTTACGAACAACTTGGAATCCACTTTTTTTTATTCGGAAGAAACTTTTTGACAGACTTGGATTTTTCAAATAAAAAGATACGGTCTTTTGAAATGAAAGTCTCAGTTAATTATTGATTAAAAAACATTTTCACGGGTTTCATTATAAAATTCCATGGAGTTTTTATCAACTTTTATTTTAAAAATGAAAAATTCATGCAACTCGATAATTTTACGAATTTTACGAATGTCTTTATACGACCTAGATAACTTTATACTCATGTATTCCGCTCTTTTTTCCTCTGGTATTCCATACTCTTTCTTCCACTTCCGGCGACAAATTATTCAAATTATATATAATTAATCGGATCTACGAGCATCGGAGACTGGACAGGTCCTTATGTTCGCAAGCTAATTTAAAAATTTGTCAGACTTTTCCGATTTTTTAAATTCAACGGTCTTCAAGTTCTGCAACACCCTTTTTATAAACCATATAACTTTGAATTGCCGTCTTTTCATTAGCTTTTATTGCGAAAGTAATGGTATGAATAGGAATAAGGACGTTTATAGCGCATAAGATCACTAACATTTTTGTAGTCGTAGAAAACGAACATTTCGATGTGAAATATTCAACGGAATTGGCCTTTCATTTGCTTCAGCTTCATGAAATGTTTTGTTAATTCATAAAACATTTCATCAAATTGAGAAATTTCAAGTTTTTTACATCTTTTACAAATTTGCTCTTATTTTAAAAAATTACGGTTAGTAATTTCAACAAAAAATGGATTGAAAATTACTTTCTCGCAATCACACGCATCTGCCGATTGTTTAATTTCTTGCGTTGCCGCGCATAAAAGATTCCTGAAAATCACGTATATTTCGGTCGGCTTTGCCAAGTTCGAATTCAACGAAATAATTGATAAACTCCATAATTGAAAGGCTAAAAAACTAGATCGGCTTAACGACATTTTTTTCAGAATGCGTTTTTTTACATAAATGAACTCAAATAAAGCAGTTTTTACTTCGTCCTGTGAAATTTGATTTTTGTTTGTTTGTATTTTTCCAGCCCCTCAATCGTAGTTTCTTTTAATATGCGAATAATTTTTTACATTGTTTCTCGAGTGTAAAAATCATTCCATGGAATTTCCATGCCGTATAATTTAATTAATAATAATTGCAACCACCGATTTACTTAGTCTGTTGAAAACACAATGAAAAACGTACCCAAGTAATAGCAAGTGTTAATAATTAAAACCCGAATCAAAAGAGACACAGACGAAGACCCGAAACTCGTCGTAATCCCATTAAAAAAAATAGATCTCCGTCATTTCTCTGTGGACGCCGCGGACACAGAAATCCTTTTCCCGAAAGACACGAATTTCCATAAATCACGGAGAAAAATGCTCGCAGTAAATACTCATTTCTTTCCCCGCGAATTCGTAAAAAAGAAAGAAAAACTTTGTTCCCAGTACGCCGAGGAGGATGTAGACGAAGAGATTCGCCGAAGCAAGACAAGGCGGCAGAAAAACAGAAGATGCGCGGCTCTTTCGTGGGGTTCGTGGCACTCCTGCTGGGAGCGTACGTGTCCTGCACAGCGGAGGCGAATAAAACCGCGCGGGCCGCGAAGTCCCGGTCGAGGTCGACGTCGTGGCGCGTCGTCGTTTGCCTGAGCCAACCCCAGGCTCCGCTGCGGCTCGAAATGCAAAAAGCCTGGGACAGTGCGAGGCTCGAGTCCTCCAAAACCGACCTGGAACTCTCCTACGTGGAAACGCGCGCCCCGACGTTGGCCAGTACGCTCTCGTATCCGCTCTCGCTACTCGAGAAATTTTGCACCGACATCGAGGCCGGCAGGACCGTCCTCAGCGTCGTCGTCGGCGGCGGCTCCGCCGCGAGATTCGTCATCACCGCTGCAGCCTCCCTCAACCTTCCCACCTTGTGGATTCCATTCACGCACAGAGATTTTTTACGACAGGTTCGTACGAAAAAAAAACAACGAAAGACGAAATTGCCGATGTTTCATGATTGAAAAGTACGATTGTTCGGAGTGGAAAATGAAAAAGCGAGGAGTATTTTATGGGGGAGAAACTTTTTATTGCCCTCCGTAAGATATTCGGATCTTGAGACTTTCAGTCTCGTTTGCAGTAGTGGAGCGTAAAAATGTCGGACGGAGCGGATTATTCGAAGGGTTTTCCTTGCATTATGAAATAAGGATCTTCGCATTACTGCGGTAGATCTCATCGGAATTTATAGGAATCGTTTGGCAGAAAGTTTTTTCTTGTTTCTTGAATTTACGTCGCGCTTGAATGATTAAAAAAAAAACTGAATAAGGGAAAAGCACTTTTCTTGGGCCGGGAACGGTTTTCTGAAAGAAAACGGAAAAGCCCGTTTCGTCCTTATGAAAAGCTCGGAGCAAAAGTTCAACGGCAACTCTCGTGAAACTGGGGTCAAACAGTAAACTTTCGTATTGGATGTCGCTGCGCGAAACGTCATTAAATTGCAATAACTGCCCGGAAAGTTTCCCAAGACATAAGTTTCTTGTACGAATGTGTATATTTTGGATTCTCATAAGAAATTTTCTCGCTCGATTTGCTGGAGAACAAGCGAATGGAAGCGTCGAAATACTTCATGGTTCTAGAAGTTCGGAGAAGAAAAAGGGACATTTTTTTGCAGGGGAGGCAGCAACGTTTCGAAACCCGACTGGGTTCGAGTGCCCGCGAAGTGGGTTCAGCGGCTGCTGTTCTTATGCACAAGGCGAACTGGCACGCGTTTACCCTCCTTGTAGACACGACCCTGCTCCCGGTTTCCTACCTCCTGCAAACTCCCCGAGTAAACTTAACGCCCCGTACCATAATCCACCTCCCGACGAACGAGAAAACGCTGTGGTTGCGACTACGAAGAATTTCCGAGCAAGGCGGAAGCGGTAAATAAACAAAGATAAAACAGAACAAACAAAATCAACGATACAATAAATAGGCAATCAAAAAATGAAAATAAACGCATAAGTCTGGGGAAACAATTTATATAAAAGAAAATACGGAATAATCACGGCAGTGTTTTTTTACGACATTTGCGTTTATATTGGAAATTCGAATCCGGCACAGAAAAAATAGTTTAAGTGGATGAAACTTAAGTTGTTCTTTTATGGGCTTAGATGGTACATTAAAGTAAGACCTTGGTAAAACACGGAAGAGTAAGATTTTTTTTATTAACCGTAAACGTCATAACCAAGAGAGCGAAATTGTTTTATGAAAATCAAAATAATATATGGACTTTTTTTGTTGTGAAATAGAAACTTGTTTCTATTATGTATTTTATTTTGCGAAAATGAGTTTCATCTGTGTAAACTTTGATACTTGATAATTATCCTAGAAACAAAAAGCATATTGATGCAAATTGTCTTCTTGCAAATTTAAATTTCGTGAGCTTCAAACTTTAAACACTGTAATTATATTTAAACTAGAACATTAATGAATTTAATTTGTGTCATTACCAAAGTTACGAAAAATGCAGGAAAATGCAAACCCTGCTGTTTAAAACGTAATTTCCTCTGGCAATATGGTAATCGTAGTTGAGTTAACAGTTTTTTAGTTGCGTGTGTTATACATTCAAGAGTCTTAAACAATTTAATTTAAAACAATTTGAAACAATCTGAAAAAACCAAATTAGACATTCAAACTTCAGTGCTTCAATTTTTCAATGTTTCAATAATTAATTACATTTAATATGCCAGTATAATTTATTCAGCAATATCTTCTGCTTCACGAAAAAAAATGTGCGAGTGCAAAAATTGTACAAAAATGCTCGTAACGAACAATTGAAAATTTTAACAGTTTTTTAAAAGAACATTTTTATTTCTCAGCTAATTTGCATGTTCGGTCATTTATATTGTTCACAGGACTATTTGCAACCACTTGACCGTGGCGTTTTGAAAAATATTAATTTGCCAAAAAGATACATGCATTTGTTCAGTAAGTCGGTCAAAAATTCTATAAACAAATGCATGTATCTTTTTAGAAAATTAATATTTTTCAAAACGCCACGGTCAAGTTGTTGCAAATAGTCCCGTGAACAATATAAATGACCAAACATGCAAATTAGCTGAGAAATAAAAATTTTCAATTGTTCGTTACTCACGTATTTTTTTCATGAAGAAGATATTCTTGAATAAATTAAACTGGCATATTAAATGTAATAAATTATGTTGCATTATAAATATTTTTTCCAATTCACCCTTGAATTAAAGTATCGATCCACCTTAAAAAAATTCGTTTCAAATTTCATGTAAACAAAACAATCCCATGGAAAAATTTCGTCAAAAAATATTGACGAATTCGCTCCAATTTTTTGACGATCGTCAAAATTATTGGCGATCGTCAATATTTTTTTTACGATATCGTCAATATTTTTTAACGATCGTTAATATTTTTCGACGATATCGTCAATATTTTGACGATTGCCAGTGGACGAATTCGCTCCAATTTTTTGACGACATTTTTCCATGGGATTAAACGACGACAAACAAAAAAGCCAACAAAGAAACCATAATATTCATTCGAAATAAATGCCAATCCAGGTAACGTCCTGGTGATGGGCTGCGACCTGAGCACGGCGCGTAAGATCATCGACATCGCCAACAAATTCGACATGGTCTCCGGAAGGTTCCTCTGGCTCTGGCTGGACCTAAAAGCCGAGTTGCGTTCCGCGGAGCCCAACCTCGTTCCCCGCGTCGTCCACGGAGGCCGAGTCCCCGTAGTCGGCAACGAGAACGCGCCCCAGCTCAAAACGCCGGACGAAAAATCCAGCCTTTTCCCCGAAAACGTCGGGCAGTCCTTACACATCCTGCCGAATTTGGAAAACGACGTTCACCAGCTCCAAGAGTACTGGCTAAAAAGAGAGAGGGTCCTAAAAAAGCGCGAGGACAAAGACTCGCACTTCGAAGAAGAGTACGAAGAAGACCAAAAGTCGGACAAGTCGCTGAACCCGAAGAATTTCATGCCGGCGGGGATGCTGGCCCTGCGACCTGCTTCGGTTAGGGTTACGGGAGGTGGGGACACCGTGATCGCGAAGACGTTCCGGGAGATGTCACAGGCGCTGGACGAGAGCATCTTCGAGGCGAAACCGCGGCTCGGGAGGCTCCGGGACTCGCAGATCAAAGAGTACTTCGTCCCCGATTGCTACAGCTCGATCACCGCGAGATTCCTCACGAACGATGCGCGGGAAAACGTCTCGAAGACGATCACGAGGCGGCTGAGACGGTCCATGAGGCAGATCTCCAAAGAGAAAGCCGAGTTTCATCTGCTGAATCTGCAGGGGATCATCTTCCCCGGAAACAAGACCCAGCTGAGGTATACTTTCCTTGTACTTCGGCAAGTGCCAAACTCGGTAATTCAATCCGTGAAAATGTCGCAGTCGAAAGCTAATCGATACCGAAGGCGAAAATAAAGTCGCAAAAGACGTTTTCACCCAATTTCGTAAAAAGCGGAATAATCTAATTGTTCATGCCTCGTTTCAGATGGACAAAAGTGGGCTCGGTGAGGGGTGGCAAGGAAGTCCGGCTGGACACGATAATTTGGCCGGGTGGTGGCATAGTGCCAGCATACATGTCCCAGGGGGGCGAAAAAATCGGTATGCCAAGCTACCGCATCGTCACGGCCCTCGCGCCCCCGTTTGCCATGGTTACGAACCTGCAGGAGGGTCTTTGCTTGCGCGGCGTCATCTGCAGCGTCGGCAACGACGTCAAATGTTGCTACGGGTACAGCATGGACCTCTTAAAGGACGTGTCGCGCGAGCTCGAGTTCCGGTACAGCCTGTACGTCGCGAAAGACGGCTTTTTCGGGAAAAGAAGCGGGAGAAGCGGTTCCTGGAACGGCATTATGGGCGAGCTGATGTCCGGTCGGGCGCAAATGGCCTTCGCGCCGATGAGCGTCTCGACGCGACGCGCCGAAGTCGTGGATTTCACGATTCCTTACTTCTTCAGCAGCGTCAGCTTCCTCACCGCTCCCAAGCACCGCTCCGACATCTCGCTTCTGGCCTTTCTCCAGCCTTTCAGTACCGAGCTCTGGATCGCCGTTTTCACGTCCTTGAACATCACCGCCATGGCAGTCGCGGCTTATGAGTGGCTTAGTCCGTTCGGCCTGAATCCTTGGGGTCGGCAACGCAGCAGAAACTTCTCCATCGCCTCGGCCCTTTGGGTCATGTGGGGTTTACTCTGCGGTCACCTCGTCGCCTTTAAGGCCCCCAAGTCCTGGCCTAACAAGTTTTTGATTAACATCTGGGGCGGTTTCTCCGTCATCTTCGTCGCTTCCTACACAGCCAACATCGCTGCTCTTATCGCTGGCCTGTTTTTTCATTCCTCGGTTGATAATTATGGCGATCGAAGTGTAAGTTTGCGTTTTTTTTCAAAAGTAAGAAACGATTGAAATGGAATGAAATGTTTTGCAGTTGCTGTCGCAGAAAGTCGGAGCGCCGAAGGCTTCGGTGGCCGAGTGGTACGTGCAGAAGGCGACCCCGCAGTTGTGGTCGCACATGGCGCGTTATTCGATAGCCAACGTCGCGGATGGTGTTGAAAGACTCAGAAATGGCACCCTGGATGTCCTCATAGCCGATACTCCAATTTTGGATTATTACAGAGCGACGGATAACGGCTGTCGTCTGCAGAAGATCGGGGATGCTATTAACGAGGATACGTACGCCGTCGCTTTGACCAAGGGCCATCCTCTGAAGGAAACCATTTCCAGGCTCATCGCGAACTACACGAGTTCCGGCGCACTTGATATTTTACAAGAGAAATGGTACATTTTCGAAAACGATGATTTTGTAAAGGAAAAAGTACAATTTAGATCATTCGATTTAGTGAAATAAAATCGTCCGAGATACGATTTCAAATCGTAAAAATGTTCCATTGCGATTTGAACTCGTAACTGGGACGACTCGCGATGTAAAAATTTCGATATCATACGTTTGCCGTTTAGATTTTACGATTTCATTTTCTCAGTATAAAGCTTTACCGGAATCGGGATTGAAATGACAATCGTTGTTCGTTTCGGTTTCATTTCCGGCTTTCAACATTTTCCAATGCAACGGTTGGTCGTTTAGAAAATGATTAAGGAAGAAATGTGTCGAAGAAAAAAAATGCAGTTCTCGATCTGTTTCGTAGGTACGGAGATTTGCCGTGTCTAAGAGATGGCGTCGAGACGAATTACAACCGCGACCATGGCGGGCAGCCCCGGCCTCTCGGCGTGGCTTCGGTCGCTGGCGTTTTCTGTCTTCTAGGCCTGGGGATGGTCGTAGGCATATTAATTTTAGCCGGGGAACACTTGTTTTACAAGTACACTTTACCAAGGCTGCGTCGCAAGCCAAAGACCTCGATGTGGCGCAGCCGCAACGTCATGTTCTTCTCGCAAAAGCTTTATAGATTCATAAATTGCGTGGAGCTCGTTTCCCCTCATCACGCTGCCAGAGAATTAGTCCACACCGTGAGGCAGGGACAAATCACCTCGCTCTTTCAAAAAAGTGTCAAACGCGTACGTGAACCTTTGCCCCCTGGCCCTTCACATGCCGCAAACGTACATAAGGTTTCTGTGTTCCAGAAGGAGCACGAGCAACGCCGACGTCGTAAAAGCAAAGCGCAATTCTTCGAGATGATACAGGAGATACGAAGGTAAGTCCGGGACTCGATGCGGGTCATTCTATATCTCCTGAAAAATGCGAAATCCGTTGGGTTCGAAAGGCTAAACGTTTTCAACTACCAGAGAATATAGACTTAGAAGCTACTGCAAGTGTTTCGCGAATTGTTAAATTGACTCTTTAGAGATAGATAAATCCTAGAAGCGCCAAGGGCAAAGTAGATGAGGGCACACAGAGAACTTGCCGCCTGGATTTGGAAGCCGAGAATGTCGTAGAGTAATCGTAGGCCTACGCTAAACGTGATATTAGATTAAATCGTTATGACACGGTTGAAATGTAAATAATAGTGTTGACGCCAACGTTTTATTCGATTTTTTGTGAATGAATGTAACGAAAAGACAAAGAAAAGAGACGTGATAAAACATTGTACCGATGTAAAAATGTTGCCGAATAAAGATGAGAAGTGTTATTTCTTTAGAAAAGAAACTGAAAAAAAATACATATGTGGAAATTGGTGTTAAACCTCCTGGTATTTTTTGACTAACATTCCTGAACGCCGGGAAAAGGTAAAAACGTCTCGTTCCTAAAAATGCACTTAGAAAATTTGCGTTTTTCACATTTTCCACATCATTCTCATTCAGTCAATTCTCAATCGTACATTTTATCGTGGCTGCTCCATTGAATGTCTGGCGATCATCCTTGTCATAGCTAAAAAAACACAGACAAAATTGTTATAAACCAAGGCACGCGAAGGGCTATTATATTATTCGCAAAAGATTTCACTGATTTTTTGAAATCTTTGGAATCAGAAAATTGAAACCGAAACTGAAATCAAAAATTTTTCATATTTTCTTAAATAATGTCATTGTAAAGAATGCATTTGATTTACAGAATAAATTATATTCTGAAGTCTGTTTTCAAAGCTTCATATTTTTTAAATAAGAGAAATTAGTTTGACATCAACTGTAAAATCAACTTAATACTAAATCGAAATTTTTACCATTGGCAAAAGTGACCAAGTTTGTATTTTTGATAAGAAATATGAAAAAATCGGTTTCAATCTCTGACTTGAATCAATAAAAATGCAAAATGATGTCCAAGACACGCCCAATCCAGTGCCTCGGTTCATTATTCAACACACGATTAGCTAAACAAAAACCGCTGCTTAAAAAACAGAATCGCGACGCACGAAATACCGTAGCCTTGCAAATCTTCTTAGAGCCATTGAGAAAAAGCTTGAAAAATTACAAAGTTCCGAATGCTTTCTCGCAGAGTCCAGCAAGAGGAGAAGGAGATAGCGATAGTGAAAGAAGCTGCAGCGAAAAGAGAAGAGAAGAAAAACCGGGAACGCAGCCAGAGTAAGAGCCCACTAATGCCGTGCAGCCCGAAGAGGACGGAAAAGAGTCGAAGTTCGACGAATCTATCGGGCTCTCGTCTCGGCCTGAGCCTGGAGGCGCCGCTGAAGCCGCGGGAGTTCACCCTGAGCAACACGAATCTCCGGGCGCGCAGTCCCCTGGAAACCGTGGGTCGCCGGCTGAGTCACGGCGACAGGGGTTCGCCGCCGCAGCGATTCGGCTCGAACTTCGGGGGCAGCGCGAACCTACGGGTCGCGGCTTTCTCGACGACCCCGAGAAGCGACTCCGTGAGCATCGCGGTGCCGACACCGCGGCAGTCCCGGAGCCCGGCGAAACGCGGGCAATCGTTTCCAGTGTTCGCGACGCCGCGGCCAGCTGCTTCCTCGAGCCGGCAGCAGAGTTCGAAGAGCCCGTTGCTGTCGCCGAACAGCGAGATGACAGCGGCCGTTGGGCGCCGGTTATCCCGGGAATGGGGCTCCGGGATCCTGGACATCACGCGCTCTTCGGAGGCGATCGGATCTACGTCGACGTTCAGGTTGAACCAGGAAACGCCGAGGACGATGGGGCGAAAACAGATGAGGAAGAAGAGCCAGGGGGACGTGGTGCCGATGAAGCAGCCAATTAGAAGAGCTCGCAGTCACGAGAACAAGGACGCCGGGAAACTGATGCCAGATCTTCCGGAACCGGCGCGGTTCGCAGCCCAACCGATTGTCGGGGGGAAGAACGTCAGCGAGAGAACGAAAAAGCAACTGGAGTCGGAACTCAAAGCGATTCTCACGGCCAGGGCACATCACTTCGAGCTGCATCCGCCTTGATAGGCCCGTGAGCCAACGCGAGGATTCTAGATGATGTTATAAATCTGATTTGACGCTCGTCGCCTCTGAGGGGCTTTGATTGATATAAAAGCAATATCAGAAATTTCATAGGTCAATTTTCTAGAGGCGAAACGCGCCGCTGGAACGCCGAAGGGGCTTCGGGCGGCACGAGCCTGGTTGACGGAATTATCTGTTCATAAAATTTGTTATGTACATTGATAAAATAGATTTACGGGGGGGGCGGGAAAAACAAGGGGCGTTAAGGTTTAAGCGCGATGCGATATTTTCTTCTTCGGATTTTCGAGCCTGCGACAGCCGCTGGACCGCGAGTCTCTCTCTCTTTTTTGTTCGGTTCGATTTTTCTGTGATTGTAACTGTGATTGACATTTTTATATTTTTATAATTGACGAATTAGTGATTGGGTAAATTTGTGATCATCGATTTTACTAGGATTAGAATTTGGTTGGTGATAATCGAGTGTACGGGAGAAGAAAAAAAAGCTTGTTTGAAAGTATGTTCCGTTTTCGTTCAAAGCGAAAGAGATACTGCCAAATTTGTGATCGAAGTGGAGAGACTTGCAGGAACGATCGATTGCGCTTACTGCAAAAAAAAGAACAGTTTTAAATTACCAGCGCCGTACTTTTTACGAAAAAAAAAAGAAAAAAAAAAAACAAATTAATGGCTAGCGAGACCCTGTGAAAAGCGGAGAAATATATAAATATACATACGTCTAACAAAGTTAGGAGCAGTATTAAGAGACGAGTAATTTTCGTGCCGATCGTGGTGGTTCAGTTGAAAGTAAAACGAGGAAGGAACGAACGGGTAAATAAAATGCGTACTAACAATAATTTTAATGTGATAAGGATTAAGTAAACTTTCCACTTTGCTGAGACTGATAGGACAACTGGTAAAAACGACAACCCCTCTCGAAGCGTTAGACTGAAAAAAAGAACACAACGTAGCGTAAGAATCGTTTCCCGAGATTTAGGAATTGAGGACGATTTATTCCCACGGAATCCTTTCGGCATAACTTGTTTATTCCTACTGTTTCTTCGTGTTAGAAAGAATGTATGGGACTAAACTATGAACTTTAAATATATATATATACACACACATATATATATATTCATGAGCGAGGCCTTAGGAGTAGTCTATCCGCCCAAACTTTACTTATATATAAATATATTATATATAAATTAATATATACTAGCGTTACAGGATTCGCATATTTCGCTATATTATGAATTATATAGAAATCTAGTTATTTAGTTTGTTAGTTTGATTATTAGAGATCTATATTGGAGTCTATCATTGCATTTTCAAGCAAGAACTGAGATAGAATTTGCCCTAGATGTATGCGTGGGTCATTCGATTCTATCGACGTCGTGTTATTCGCATTTGAGTGTCTAATGATGAATCTGTTGTTCCAGTTCAGAGCATTTTAACGAGTCGTTCTTTAACACTTTGCACGAAAAATTCCGCCCTCGTTTCCGTTCTCTTTTGCGTCGGGAATTTTTTTCGCAAAGTCTTAAAAGGTTTCTAAAAAGGAAGGTGTGATCAAAAATACAAAAGAACGGGGTTCGCCCGAGCCTAAAGAATCAAACATAGACTTATAAAGACGAAAAAAAAAAACAGGAGACGATTAATGTTAGCCTTAAATTCTCAGAGGCGAGATCTATCGTGATTCAGCAAAGTGGTCGATTTCCCGGTGGCGAAAACGATGAAAGTGAGCCGTAGAAACCAAAAAAAAAGTAAAACGTGTAAATATATAAATACGTATCACGCGCGCGAAGCCTCGTACACAGAGAAACACATTCGAATCAGCACTATTCTGAATCAAACGTCGATCTCCCGGTAACTTTGTGCGCCAACAAGAGCCTATCTACTCGGGGCGTCAACAAAGATATTTTAAATTCACGCTACACGCGCACACGCAAATACACACACGCCTAGAATTGTACTTTTTCCGTGTCGTTGGGCTCTCGAGGAAACAATGTATAGCGGTCTATTTCCAATTGTTAGATACGACTAGGGTTTCGTTACGTTAACTCCATCGCATCTTCATCATCGTCACATTTCTCTCATTATTCCGTTCTAGAGATTTGATTCCAACGAGCCGATCCAATGCCGAAGCGCACGTTACTCTTGAAACATAAAAAAAGAATAAAAAACTTGGAAATGAGATTCGGTGACTTCCGAAGGCGCTTTTTTGTAATTGCATTTTTAGTCTCTATCGAAAGCAATAATCGTTCTATTCTCTACAAAGCACTGCCATAAAGTGTAGTTACATTGCTTTGAAGGTCTGCTCGTTGAAGCGATACCGAGTGCTCGCTAACGAGCACGACCGAGGAGGTTTTTTTAACTGGGGAAAACTATCGATAAGTAATTTAACGATGATAACGCCGTCTCTTCCATTCAACAGTCGAAAGGGTCACGAGGGTGCTCCGATATAATTGACGTGTCCGTTGTCACCGGGTGGCGAGAAACTAAGAACGAGAAGACCCGAGGTCGCGTTTCTAAAAAAAACGAAAGGAAAAATAAGCTGTCCAAAGATACAACGAAGTAGGCTTCGAAAACCCAAAGTGCAACGAAGTCGGGGAACATTTTTTTCGAAACGCGACCTCCGGTACCGTCGACATGCCTTTTTATTAATAAAAAAAGATTGATCTCGCGATGCGAGACTCGGGGTGCCAAATATTCATTGTACATAAAATATTTCACGACTGTATAAAGACTTGAGGTTTGGCGAAAAAAGTAAAAAAAGACAAAGAGAACTAACGGCACCACGAGTTTATCGGATTCTCGTCCTCGAAGAGGAAACAGAGAAATACGACGTCGCATTGTAAAACGCGAGCCATTTTTTAAAGTAACATAGAGGGTCACTCGCACGAGAGTCATTATTGTAAAGCATTTTAGAGCATTTGCTGAGTGATGACGGAGATCGCGCGTTGCGTAGCCACGGTGATTTGCTTGGACTTGTTGGCGTACGTGTTAGGATAGGTTCCTCGAAACCTACCTCGTCTCTCTTGTTACGCCTACACTACTACACTGTTATTGTTGATAAAAACTCCATATTATGAAGAAATAAATATATTGTCTCAAAGCCTCATCGTTATTCATTCATCTCTTTCATCGGCGTTTTCTTTTTCAGCTTTTCTCCATGTTTTTCGTTCCTTTTTTTTCTCGGCGGGAAATTATGCAATTTCAATGCTTCATTAATTTACACGGGTTTATCGTTTGTACTTCAAATCAACACATCCCAGATGTCTCTACTTATTGCAAAGCGCGTTGCACTCGAAGCGTTTCGGGTCAGCGATTGTTCCAGTTCGTGCCTGATTCACTGCAATGTTTACTTTGCTTCCATTTGCTTTTTTTAACTTAACCCAATTCCCTAAAAAATCATTTCGAGTTTGCGTATGAAATTCCTTCGAAGAAAATGACGAAAGTGTGCTTGTACTTTGCATTCGGGAGTAATTTGCTGTCGAAGAGAATTCATATAAACGTCCCCTCGGCGAAAAGGAAAGACATCGGTTTTCTAAAGGTAAGAAAAGGAAATGAATTTCGAAATTAGTAACGAATAAATTATACAGGATTACAGACTGGATTTCGGCTACTTTTCGAAAAGATGGAACGGAGCATCTGCCACGATAGTACCGCAGGAAGATTCGCACGTTTGGGGCGCTGTTTGGGAAATCGACGAAAATGATAAGCCCAAATTGGACGCGCAAGAAGGCGTACACAACGGCATTTATTTCCCGCTGGAAATCAATGTCCAAACGCCAAGCGGTCAAATATTACAGTGCCTCGCTTATCAGCTTCGAAAACTGCCTCCGAATTGCGGGAGTCTGGAATCTTTGCCCGACGAGAGAAAGCCTTCCCTTACTTACTTGCAAGTTTCGAGTTCTGTCATTCAGTTTTCGGATGATACGAATTTTTCGATTTACATTTTTCTCTGGTTTTAGAGATACGATAATTCGAGGTGCCGAAGAAAGCAATTTGCCAGAAGAGTACATTTCCTTTTTGAAAAAGGTGCCGCATAATGGATTTTCCGGGGAAGTCGACTTGCAACACTAGTATTGAGTCTGATCAAAACCAAACAATAATTAGGAATACAAGTATTTGGTGCCTAGTTAACAGGTGCTATTTTTCATCGCCTGAGACTTTTATTCGTAAAGCCTACTTTTGTACAAAATTATTTCCATGTAGAAATCTTCAACTAAACTTTTTAAATAAATAAGGTGAATTCAAATATGTACAGATTGGAACAAAAATTGTGCCCTAGTTTTACTCACTTATCCCGTGGTCTCTTGAGATATCTTTTCCTCTATTCTCTTCGTTTTGAACCTAATATCGGCATCCAAGCCGACTAGAGAATGATAATTCACATCCACGATTTCCCATCCCTTGATGAAATTTTGAACTTTCTTCTGCTCGAGTACCAGCTGCGTAATTTCTTCGACCGTAGCATTCGCTAGTATTCTCCTGGGTACTTTTACTGTCATGAGATCAGTACGAAGATTTATCTGTAAAAATATTTGGCTGTTACAGTACATTCTATTGAAAATTCTTTCTTGGCAACCAAAAAAAGTCGATACAAACATGAACTCTAACATCGAGCTCGTAGTTCATGTCAACTTGAGGCCAATCTTGCTCCAAAACTTCCTTGTCCCATTTTATCGAGCCGTCGTTAATGAGGCGACCTGGCATCGAGCAAAATCCAGCCCAGAGTTCCGATGCGAAGTGAGGAGCAATAGGCGCGAGCATGATTATTTGTGTTGCCAGTGCACGCTCGAACTCGTGACTCTTAGCCATTCCACTTTCGGAAGTTTTGCGCAGCCTGAAACCCAACAAAGTTTCCGTCAATACCCAGAAAATCTCAGAAAGCAACATTACAATTTTCTCCGACGAACCTTTTGGTAAAACTCATCATTTTAGCAATCGCAATGCCCATTGACTGCGTCCCCGAAATGTAGCTACAAATATATTTCAAGTGATAGTTTTTCTGCTGAAACAATTCCGCGTCTTCTGTGGCAATTTTGCTCTCGTCCACATCCAATGTTCCTTCTTTGAGTGCGTGCCTCACTTGCCAAAATTTTCGCATTAGGAGCCAGAGTTTGTTTTCCCAACTCAATGCGGTTTCGAAAGCTGTAAAAAGAATTGACTTTAAGAATGTGCATTTTTCCCTCTTTTTAGGTAAAAATAAATCATCTTACCCTCTTTGGACCAATTTCTCTGCGTCGTTGGCGACACGTCACTCATAATCACTAGACGGATCGTGTCTACGGTGTGCTCGGAAAACATTTCTATGGGATCCACACCGTTGTACTTTGATTTGGACATTTTATCCCAATAAGCGACCACGAGTGATCCTGTGCTTTTTTCGTAATATTTGTCGTCCTTTTTTTCGACCTCGGACTCTTTGAGGTACTTCCCAGTGCTCTTTACTTTATACGCAGTGCCCATAACCATTCCAAGATCCACTAATTGCTTGAACGGCTCTTGTGTCGGCACCAGACCCAGCGTATACAAGAAGTGGTTGACGAATCGAGAAAAATACAAATGTAGACACGCTGTGGAACAAAATGTAAAAATCAGTTTCGTTTCCAAGTCTTAAATATATACAAATAGAAACAGAATTCAGACCATGCTCTTTTCCGCCAATGTATAAATCCACGGGCAAACATTTCTCGACTTTTTCTTTGTTGAACATTTCCTTGTGGTTCTTAGGGTCCAAGTACCTCATAAAGTACCACGTGCTGTCCACGAAAGTGTCCATAGTGTCCGCTTCCCTTTTCGCTGGTCCTCCGCAATCCGGACATTTCACGTTCAACCAATCGTGAGCGTTCGACAAATTTTTGCCTTTGGAAACTTCGTTGAGCACCGGCAAAGTCACCGGTAGTTGGTCTCTGGGAACTGGTCGGTCTCCGCATTTTTTACAGTTGATTATAGGAATCGGTGTTCCCCAGTACCGCTGCCTCGAAATCAACCAATCCTTCAAGTGCGAGCTCACCAAAAAACCCCCAATGTTTTTTTCTTTTGCTAGTTGCAAAATTTCTTGTTTCTTTTGTTCCCTCATTTCCTCCGAGAATTCCTGGACAGCTTCGAATTCGATACCCATTTTTGTACAAAATTCCGCGTCCTTTTCCGAAGCGCAGGGAATTCCTAGATAATCGTCCCTGCCTTGTGGAAACTCGAGCTCGTCGGTAACAAAAACAGGTATTTTATCGTTAGTTATTGGATTCACGGCTCTCACATCTGGCAGTTTTATAGTTTCTTGTGAAGCGTCGATTTTTATGGCATCTTGTAGTAAACCGTTTCTAGATATCGCGAGGAATTTTACAGCTGCTATAAACTCGGGTTTATCGGTCCACAATGAAAGGGTATTTGGGTACGCAGGATTGTCAGATGCGAGATTAAAATCAAAATTTGCCCCATCGCACTCTCCGATCCAATTGCGCTGGATTTTTATGATATCCTTCCACTCCTTCAGAATAGGGTCTTCCAATCCGTCCAACAACGACCTGAAAATGTAGTTTTATTTAAACAATTTCAACCTATTAGAATAATATTTCTGGCAATGTAATCACTGCTTTTTCTATACTTTGCAAAACTGGTTGTTTTAATGAACCATTGATTCAACAGTTTCTGCTCCACTTTAGCCCCCGACCTCCAGGAGATTCCTTCTTGGCTGACTTGCTCATCCGCTAAAACCGTTTGGTCCACCGGGTCCCAGTTGACAACCGCATGCTTCTTATACGCCAATTTGCTATCATACAATTTAAGAAATAATTCCTGAGTCCATTTGTAATACTCCGGATCGCACGTTGCAATTTCACGGTTCCAGTCAAAAGAACAGCGCAGAGACTTCAGCTGTTCTCGCATGTGCTCTATATTCTTCCTTGTCCATTCTGCCGGGTTAACGTTCCTCTCGTTCGCTGCATTTTCCGCAGGCAAACCAAAAGCGTCCCAGCCAATCGGGTGAATCACATGTTTACCTAAAAAACTATCAAATTTCAGACAGTGAACTTGCTGTTTCGTGGGCTTTGTCGCTTTTAATTTGCACACTTTATTCGTCGAAAAATGAGGGATGAAATTGTACCATTCATGCGATAATATCGAGCCATTATGTCGCTGAGAGCATAGACTCGGACGTGGCCCATGTGGAGAGAACCTGAAGGGTACGGGAACATCGAAAGCACGTAAACTTTATCTTCGACATTGTTCGTCCTGTTTCCGCTGCAAGCGCCAATTTTATCTTTCCAATAATTGTCTATTTCAAACTTTATTTCCGTGCTGAGAGGTTTGTCCTTAAAAAAATTTGAATTCGTTATTACACGATAATTTATGCATATAAATAATAATCTTTTCGATAAATCTGAACATTATTGTATCGAAATAATGTTATCGAAAAATAAGTTTCTCAGAATAAACAAACTAATTTGGAAACGTATTTTGGCTGATATTTTTTATTTGGAAATGAAAACGCTATTTTTTAAACAAAAATAGCCGGTATTTACTGCAAACTGTTCTTCGGGAATAACCTAAAAAAATCTTAAAAAATACTTACCCAGCGTTGAATGCCATTCGAAACGTAACGCTGTGATATAAATTTGGAGGCATAGCGATTAATTTCCCTTAATTTTCTCGACGACGAAATTAACACGTCATATTTCAAAATCATTCTAAAGTCGAGTTGAGTTATTCGGTTATTTTAAAAGTTTATTTTCCTGAGTGGACGAAAACATTGGGAACTTGTAGTACGACGTTATTCAAGATGGCATCTAATTTCGAAAACAAATAATTAAAAAAACTTAGATGATTTTCTAGCTTTTAGCGAATTAAATGATGGTCGATTCGTGCTTGATATTAACCAATAATTAATTTTCCTTAGTAATTTTTACAATAGAAAATAATGAGGTGTTGGTATTCGATTGCAATTTGAATCGGGCGCTACTTCCGGTTACGATTGCATATGGCCGCACTTTTGAGTGGGGGGTTCTTTTTCAGTGTTCGCGAGAGGAACCAAATCGGTAATAATTTTTCGTCAATTTTTATCGACACGTATCACGGTAATCCTGATATTCCGGATAATGTAAAACCGTTAAATTTTCACGTTTTATACGCAATTTTCTTTTTCCGATTATATGTTCCGCCGAAAATGCGTTTCATCATGAAATATTTTCCTTCCGAGTGACGTGCGAAAGGTTATGTTGCCCGAAATCGTATCGTAGAGCAGAATTCCAATATGTGTTTCGCTCGTGAATATAAGTGTTCAGTTATAATGAATATTCAGTATAATTAACTTCGCGGTGAAACGCAAAGTTCCGGAACATTTTCGGTGAATTTTTCGAGAGCCAAAACACGCACTTGTCACGTGACCAGTGTGCGTGTATTTCGGTGTAAACAAAATTTCGCCGAAGTCGTAAAAAACGTTGAATCTCCGGAGGAAAACAATTTCGTGCATGTGAATATATTTTAATGATGATTTTATGTTTTTAGAGCCAAGATGGGTAAACGAAATAATATGATCCCGAATGGCCATTTCCATAAGGATTGGCAAAGATTTGTCAAATGCTGGTTTAATCAACCAGCGCGCAAATACAGGCGCAAACAGAATCGCATCAAGAAAGCTCGTGATGTTGCGCCCAGGTAAATTGACAAAGTTTTTGCACAAAACATGCGCTATAATCTGTGAAATAAATGTAGTGTCCTAAAAATACACAGAAATTGTATGTCTGTTTTGAAACAGATCGATAAAGCAATAAAAAAACTCGAAAAATCTAATAATAATTTTAAATTTTCAGACCAGTGCATCTTTTGAGGCCAGTGGTGCACTGCCCAACATTCAGGTACCACACCAAAGTGCGTGCTGGAAAAGGGTTCACGCTGGAAGAACTTAAGGCTGCTGGTCTTAACAAACACTTTGCAAAAACTATCGGTATTTCGGTAGACCCGAGAAGGCGAAACAAATCTGTAGAGTCTCTGCAAACGAACACTCAACGCTTGAAGGAATACAAAGCAAAGATCATTTTGTTCCCATTGAACAACAAAAAGGTTTGTTGAAATTTTGAAGTATGATTTCCAGAGGTAGAGAAAGATGAGTAAATATTTTATTTCTGTGCAGGTGAAGAAGGGCGAAGCGACGGAAGAGGAAAGGAGCGTGGCCACTCAATTCAAGGGAGAAATCATGCCGGTGCGTCACCAGGCCCCAGCTAAGGCAAAGGCTCGCGTCGTTACAGAAGAGGAAAAGAAATCCTCTGTGTACGTGACCCTGAGGAAAGCTCGAGCTGACGCGAGGTTAGTCGGCGCAAGAGCAAAGCGTGTCAAGGATGCAGCTGAGAATCCCGAGGATGTGACTAAAGTCGCTAAAGAAGCAAAGAAAGCCGCTTCGAAAAAGTAAAGTTATCGATCGTCTGTAATAAAAAAATTTATTAAATAAAGAAGATTTTCTTTGAAATGATGTATGCTTATTGAAATAACTAAACCAACAAATTATTGTGAATCAGTTTATTAACAAAGTAGTATTTATGCACATGTCTTTTCAAAATTTATCACTTGCGACTGTTTTAATTGGAAGTACTTAGTTTGTATCAATAGATCGGAGAGAACTGGTAAAAAATGAATCTTAGAATATGAGTTTTCATTGCGGAACTATAAATTTCAATCAATGTTACATTTTTATATAAAATTTACTCTCAATAATTGCAGTGTTTTATACTAAGCAAAGTTATAAAAAATAGTTTTACTAATTTTGGTGTTTAGCAACTAATTTTTGGTTTGAAGCTGCTTGGAATTCATGCATTAATGAAACAACCTCGCGGCTTAAACTACGACAGCCGCGCACGGCGCAGTTGGTTGTCCAGGGTCGCAAGTTGATCGAGAAAACCTTCGTTCGGCGAAACATTCCGGTTACGGCGAACAGTCCTGATAGCATCAGCAGCCAACATTCCTCTTCTGATCATCAAAAAAGCCAATACGCAGGTCGCGCTGCGCGATACTCCCACGTAGCAATGCACGTAAACCTTTCCTAAAATCAATTCAATTTCTTGATCTGTTCTGTATAAATGATTACATAAATTTATATCCAATTTAATTTGAATAACAGGATTAGACACCTCCAGAGGAAAGGGCGTCTTCGATGAAAGAAGCAGCAGTGTAAAAAAATTGACTGATGTTGGTCGACGGCAGATCGACGAGGGGCAAGCCAAGGAATTCAATGTTGGCGTCTCTGTAGAATTCTTTGCTCGTGTTCACCAGACCAAATCCGTTGCCACCGTGCGCAGAATTTAGAACATGAGTGATCCCAAGCATCTTCAAGTACGGCTTATTTTTCGCTGTTGCCCTGAAAGCCAACATTTTCTGTTATCAACGATCTCACAGACATTTTTCTATTGGAGTTTGAAATGTACCCATCACCGATGTAAATATTTGGGTACACTTCATCACAGTCAATGCATTGCTGCATTCTCAAGTAATCCCTGTTGGTGTTTCTGGGGTCGAAACCAGGAGTTGGCTTGCAATCGGCTCTTGTCCCGCTTAAGACCCTCTCCAATTCGGCCACGGTTGTATCTCCGTCGACCAGGTGTTTTCTGAAATCCTGAAAACAATTAATATGAATCATTTATGACAATTTTCCTGATTCGATGTTCAAGCGGAAAGACTTTACTATATCTCTGTCACGCCAAGTAGTTCGCTTGCTCAAGCGCTCGTAATCAATCATGATTGAAATGCAAAAACGAATTTATGTAACAACGATTTTTTTGCGACTTGACGAGCGGACTTTCGGGCTCCGTTTAACCTGATTTCCGTCGATCGCGTATTGTTTCGAAATTGAAAGCGAAATACTCCGAGGGGCTGTGCTCGGTTATTTATATATTTCTTGGCGGAATTTTATAGAACTTCCCGTGAATTCGGCAAGTGTCCACCACGCGACTCTTTTTTTATTTACGGCTTCCCGAAATAAAAAATGTTTGACAACTTACCCGGCCCGTTCCGTCCAGCGGGACCGGCCTTTCCATTGCGAAATACCGAAAATACGGAATGTAATCGAAGAATCTCGTGCTGGAACGAGTGTAAACTAAATGCAACTTATGTCAACTGCGCAATCACAATTGTCAATTTTCACGGTCACGCGTTTAAATGGCTTAGCAGAAGATTGTTGCATGTCGGCGCGGGTGGGAAAGAGACGGAAGATGACGTTTGTGAAGAAGAAAGAGAGATAGTAGCGTGATACTTCAGATCCCTGTTCCGTAGGAAAATTCTATAAACTAAATACAAAAATGCCCTGAATGTTATTAAACCCTCCAAACTTGAAATTTTGAAATGTAAACGGGGAAAAATTATTAAATTTTTATAGATTTATGCATTGCCGATTGTCGGCTAAACTCACGTTTAAAATAAATGATTAAAAATTATTTATTTTACGGGAGCGAAGATGATTCCAGTTGAAAATCGAAAATTTATTTTTTCAGTTTCTATAAGTGAGTAATAGTATTTTATCGAAAGCTGGTAAAAACCGCGTTCCATCATTCGCTTCCCAATTTGAAATACTCGATACAGCGCGCGGGGAAATGAGTCATGACGTCATGACGTAAAATACGAGAAACATGGCGATGCGATTTCGGTGATTCCGTCGAGTGTCATTCATTTTCGTGAACCCTGGTGATCGTCGGCGATCACTCCGCAATTATTTTTCGACCAGTAGTCTCGGCGACATTCGAAGAAACGCGAAAATGAGTTTCTTCAGCAAAGTTTTCGGCGGGAAGAAGGAGGCTGCCGCTCCCACGACAGCCGAGGCGATCCAAAAATTGCGTGAGACCGAGGATATGCTGCTGAAAAAGCAGATGTTTCTGGAAGGCAAGATCAGCGAGGAGATCGGGATCGCCAGAAAGAACGGCACCAAAAACAAACGAGGCAAGTTTCCCTACTTTTCCTCTTCGAATTACGCGTTTCTTCGAATATGATTCAAGGTTGAACTGTCAACACATTCAACGTTGGAGATCGAAGCGTTTTTATGTAACCATGACATTCTGGATTTATTTGGTACTTTCTGTGGTTTTGTTTGGTTGTTTTAATATTTTTTTTATCGATAAGAGTGATGAGTAATATCGATTTCACAGGGTGCAGAACATCGAATGTTTTTTTAATTTTATCACTGCATTGTTTGGCTTATCATTCGAGAGAAAAAATCGTTCGATGTAATTAAAGGGAGATAATACGTCGGTATGAAAGTTTCTGATGACGAAATGATTTATTATTAAAGCAAATGCAATAAGGCTCTGATCCAAAAAGATAGGAGCGAAAGATCTTGTTTGATGGAAAAAATGCACCAGAAATCACAATTCAATGACTAAATTTTTAATATGGGATACCAAGTTCCATGGAAGATTATTATTTTTTTTTTAATATGAAAATGAACTTGAAATTAACGTTCAACTTTTTTTTAGCTGCCATACAAGCTCTGAAGAGGAAGAAGCGTTACGAAACTCAGTTAAAACAAATCGATGGCACCCTATCAACAATTGAAATGCAACGAGAGGCTTTGGAAAGTGCCAATACGAATACTGCAGTACTTACCACCATGAAAAATGCCGCGGATGCTCTGAAATCTGCTCACCAGCACATGTATGTGTATCTCGGATTACAACTGAACGATTCGATTGCAAAAACAAAACACCTCATGTTAGAATTGAGCTGTATTCATAAAATTAATGCAAATGATTTTTTCAGGGACGTGGACCAAGTACATGACATGATGGATGACATTGCAGAACAACAGGACGTTGCCAGAGAAATATCCGATGCCATTTCCAATCCAGTCGCGTTCGGACAGGATGTGGACGAGGATGAACTGGAGAAGGAATTGGAGGAGTTGGAACAAGAACAACTTGACCTGGAATTGATTACTGTCCCAGAACCTGAAGAATTGCCTGCAGTCCCGGCAACGTCTGTACCTGCGGCACCAGCAAAAGCTAAATCGAGTAATTTTTTGAAGCCTCGTTCACGAATATTTGTTCTTGATTAGTACAAAATACCAACATGAATTTTACATTTTTCAGAACCAAAACCTGTGGAAGAAGACGACGATATAAAGGAACTAATGCAGTGGGCGTCGTAAGAGCAGGGAAAGCATGTTGTATGAAAATCAAATGTTAGATAAAGTTAAATTTTATTTGGATGAATAAAAATGCGTTTTAGTAGAAATTGTACGACGTTAAAATTGCGGATATTCAGCTTTACAGTACTCAATGTGCTTCTCACGCAGGGATGTTCCTTTGTTATTTTTCTAATGGAAATCATGTCCCAGATGCAGAAACGAGTGAGCTGTGAATTACGCCGAGTCGCGATACGCTTGTTCAATTTTTTCAATTCGGATTGTTCAGATCTATATAACTTTCGATGTGCTTCGCTGTAAAAATGTACGCAAGTTTTACAAAGCAACATAAGGGAAAAGATGACAGTGAAATATTGATATGCCGCTGTATAAATACGCTATTATTGATATTACCCTAAAAAGTAAAGCTTCACAAGCAACATGAGCAACATACTATCGGCATCGGCTGTAAAGTCATTTTAGTTGTAAGCAATCCTATCTAAGTTTTGTAATATTATATTTACTAATAAAATGCAGGTAAAATTGTACATGGAAATTATTAGATTTTTTAGTTGCTCAGAATACAAATTATCTTACAATAAGTTTATAGTTTGTAGCAGCATCTTTTCGGTTTGTATTTGTTACAACCAATATTTATACAATAATATGATTTCTTGTCAACATGTAAAGTTTGCTAACTATTTTCGCTTGGAACATGGTTTTAATGTTTTCTACATTTTACAAAGCAAATTTAAGTACTCCTGGTATTGTACATTTTGTCTCATGTAAACATTAAATTTCAGCGCTGTTGTGAATAAATGAATTTTACAATATCGGAAATTGCTTTGATATATCGTCAATATTGATAGTTTTAAGAATCAACGTTTAATTTTTCATAACAATGTTTTCTGGAAAATTTAATTAGTGATTGGTTGACAAGTTCCTGCGATTTTAGTTTTGAAAAACACCGATTTTAGAAAAGAAGAAAAATGTTCGTTTTCAATTTTTATGTTGAAAAATAGAAATGGAAGCAAAAAATGTAGATGAACAAAGTAAAGATATTCACGATCTCTACAACCACGTATTTTTTATTAATCACTTTTAGTACTTTTTAATTAATCCTATGACCTTAGCTGTAGTCGATCCTTGCATAATTCGAGCGCACGTGTTCTCTTATTGTGTATGTGAAAAAACTGCAGAAAAACAATTCTCCTTATACATGTCTCATGTCTGTCTGATCAGATTTTCAAAAGAAGCTCTAAAAATACTCAAGTGAGAAACGGTTAAGTCGAAAATGGAAAAGTAAATGCGAATTTCGGAATTGGCGCAGCCAATCAAAACTCTCTATAAGTGAAAAATTCATGTAAATTGAGCCTAATGTTTTTACGTACATGTACGATCAAAATGTTGCAGGTTTTCAAGCTACGGCCATACCACAATGGACTCCGCCGATTTTGGCCCGCCAACCACTGAACAGTACACATCACTCGTATTTATCCGCTCCGAAAATCAACCTTCTGCATGTCCCGCGACACACCGCAGGACAAGAAAGACGAGTCCCCTCCCCAGGATATACCCGAA